>PVKE010032869.1:0-18239 GCA_004027555.1 Craseonycteris thonglongyai
AAAAAAAAAAAAAAAAAACAATAAAAATAAATCTTAAAAAAAAAAAAAAGAAGTTTCTAGTGAAGAATTTAATTAAAATATTCGAGACGCCCTAGTACCTGACACGTGAATATCTACATATAAAAAAATGTTAGTTTCTATTAACATGACAGATGCAAGTTATCAATGTTAACAAAAGCTATTGAAATCAATTACTTCTTCAGTTCTCACCCGTAAAAAATAAAATCAAAATATCTCTAAAAATTTTTAAGAAATATTACTGTGTCACATTTTGTACTCACTATGTATATTTTTACTTTATTTGGTTTTAGAAATATGGGGATTCTGGTAGTCTTAATTAGATTTTCTATTTTCTAAGAGATATAAAATGTTAGAAACTCTATATTCTATAAATTTGATATTTACTAAGGTGAATTGTGGCAAATAATCAATTTAATATTGGGTATCTTTATTTTGGAAAACATTAGTTATGTTTTATTAGTAAAAAAGCTTTATTATGAAATTCAAGTTTTTTCTTACTATACTTTAGTGGAGTGCTAACATTCTTACATATATTTTACATCTTTCGCTCTGTCACAATGAAATACACTAATTATTATCTGAGTGCATTTTTAAGCAACGTGTAGCATATATAATGTGTCTGAAAAACCTCTGTCGCTGTGTGCTATTTTTAAAAATGGAAAATCTTTTATTTATCATTATGCTTTGTAAATAAATTTAACCAGTGTTTCAAAAGCCGATGAGAAATTTGGGTATGGCACTCTTGAGGTAAACATTACCACTGAATGAACTGTCAGGTTGGAAACAGGAGCCAAACCCAGCTCCCTGTGCATCAGCATCTTTTGAGAAGGCTTTCTCACCACTAACATTTGCATGATAAATTTATGGACTCTGGCTCTACCAGCTTGATTGAACACATTGCATTTTGCTAAGAGCAGCATGTCAGCCAGCACAGTCAGCATCCATATACATCTGGGAAAACTGCAACTGTTAGAATTGTGCCATGAGACTGAAGACAAGAAAAGCTTTGTCAGCTGTCAGTTAGACATTTCCTCCACTATCTCTTTCACAGGTGATAAATGAAACGTGTTGCTGATATTCAACACTGTATTTCATGTGTTACTTTTTGGTCTCTGATTACTCCAGAAGTAGAGAGAAACGTAAAGAAAAAAAAACAAAAAAAAAACAACAAAAAAAACAAAAACAGGAATAAGAGAAATAGTCACTTTTTGTCCTGATAATTAAGAAGATAAGAAACAAAGAATAAATTATAAGTGTAAGATTGAAACTCAAAAAGCAATTGGGGGTTGATTGGCAGAGAGCAATGCTATATGGCAATGATTCACTTTAGAAAAGATTATTTGTTCCTTTGTCACCTGCAAAAAATAGGCAGGATATTGCCCATCTTAACCCAGTTCTGATGAGTTCAGGGGTTTGTTCCTCAGGTAATTTTGTTTGAAAGTTAATTTTAACTCTATTTTCTGTTGTGATTTAAACATACATTTTTGTCAAAATAATTAAAATATTCACTTGACCTTTCAATTTAATCTCTTTGGTATAAACTGCATGAGAACTATGTTCTAATCTGAGATCAGTGATTATGATGACTAGAAATGAAGTTATAACCTTTGTTAACACAAAATAAAAATGAAATGAAAAAAAATTGGGCAAGTATTCACTTGGTCTGTTTTAAAAAGGGGTCAGTTATCTGTGATAAACAGAAATATGGTCTAACTACACTTTTGGGTAGGTGATTTTGAATGGCTATATAGCAGTTGGATTTGGCTATTATGATACCAATAATTTTGTTACTTGTCATTTCAATACAACCTACAAAGGAAATCAGTCTTTAGACTTTGAATCCTTAATACTAGTGACCAATCATACTGCTTTAGAATGAAATAGAACATGAGGATGGAATAGTAGTGCTCAAGAATATGTAGAGAATGAAACATATGGTAGGGCTAAGAGAAGGCATCATACTTGATAATAAAATAAAATTTCAAGTTTCAAGTGAGTTTCCAAGTTTAGTTGGCTCAGAAATGCTTGCTGTATGCTTGGTTATCAAATAGGACATTTTTAATCTATGGCATTGCTCTTTCAACACAGGCAACATGGGCTGAGCTTTGTTTAATTTTTTATATTGCTAAATAACTATACAACTGACAGTTGTATGTGTTTGCCCACTGTTCTAGGAATGCTTTTGGAAAGAATGCATTCAATAGTCACTAGACCAGCTTGCTTATATTTGTAGTCTCCTAAAATGAAGTTAGCATTTAAATCCACAGAAATAGCCTCCACTAAAGTGTCATCAAAGAAACCAGCTGTAAGCTTAGAGAAAAGGCATTATGCCAACTTGTCAAAGTCAACATATTACAGATCTGTTAACATTGTGGTCAGAAAAGAGAAAAAAAAATTCTGGAAAGCCAAGTCAGGGAGTACATTAATGGTGTCAAACGAAGAATCAATATTTGGAGGGAAAAAATTCCAAACTGACATAGTAGTGAAGACAAAGCAAAAATAATAGTAATAATAATAATAACAAGGCCTTTGACCTATGTATCTACATGTCAAGATGCATGAGACTAGAATAGAGACTCTAAATCAGCTCCGATGTCTAGTCCTGTGACACCTCTTTTCCAGAGAATGCTTCTTTTCCAGACCTATTCTGACCATCCAAAGGTTTTTTTGTCTTCCTATGCATTGAAGCAAATAAATTCTGGTTTTGAAATTTGCTTTTCATCCACGGCTATTTTGGACAGTGTGTTTATATAATATTAGAGGTTCTTTTTCACTGTTTTTTTTTTTTATGAAGTAAGGGCCTAGTAACTAAAGTACATTTACTCTATGAGTAAAGTCTTCGTGAGGTATTATGGATAAATTGATTATTTGAGGAAACAAAATCACTACAATATGAAGGGTGGTCAAGGATTGTGTGAAAGGGAAGGTTATCAGCGTTGAAAGTACTAATTGACAGTTTGATTGTGTAACTTATTAGCATATATACAAAATTTCAACTTGTACCTGTGTCCTTTCAGATACTGCCAGTCATGTCAAACTTTAAGAAAACCCAAAGTATGGATAAAATTGAACTTCTCACTGTCATTAAGTTCCTCACAAATGAAGAGAAGACACCTGAAACCATTTTGGAAAAGATGTTATCAGTTTATATTGTAGCAGTTTACAGATATTGTTACCCCGGGGACTCCATGGTTTACAAGTGGCATAGCCTGTTCAAGCAAAGTAAATAGTAGACTGAAGACAACCTCTGTCTAGGTCACCCTGTTGAAGCCACTATCTCATACATGGCTAAAAATGTTGAAAACTTGTGGTAAAAAATGCTAGATTGAATAAAAAGCAGCTTACAGAAATGGTTTGAGAATCACCTACAGCCATTTTGAATATTCTCTATCAGCATCTAAGGATGTCGAAAGTCAGTGAGAGATGGTTACTGAGAATGCTCAAGCCACTTCAAAAATAGCACATTGAATGGTCATGACAGTTTTGGACCACTACAAAGACAACAAAGATAAAGTCTTAAATTGGATAGCCACTTGAGATGAAACTTGGGTTCATCATTATGAGCCTGAGTCAAAGCAGGAGTCCGTGCAGTGGCATGAAAAGGGCACGCCACCCGCTAAGAAGTTTAAGGTTTTGCAATTGGCTGGACAAATCATGGCTACTGTGTTTGGGGGATATAGAAGGTGTCCTGCCGATTGATTACAAGAATAAGAGTGTCCCAATGACGGGAAAGTACTATTCCAGTCTGCTGAAACAGTTTAAAAAATCTGTGAAGGATAAATGAACAGAAAAATGGATCAAAGGGCTGCTATTTTTGCACAACGTGCTGGTGCACAAGAGCCATATTGCATTGGCTACTGCACTACTGTGCCTTCCAAACCTTAAACCACCCTCCCTACAGTCCAGACTTGGCTCTGTCTCATTATTATTTGTTCTAAAATATGAAAAAAAAACAAAACAAAAAAACAACCCTACTTTTAGGGAAGAAATTTGCAAACAAAGAGGTTAAGGGGTTAAAGCTGCAAGTTCAAGGCAAAAACAAAACTTTTTTTCAGGTTATAAATAAACTTATTGAAAGATTTGAAAAGTATATTTGGGTTAAAGGTAAATGTATTGAAAGAAAAAAATAAATAGTGTGTTGTTGTTTTTTTAACCCTCTTTGTCTTTGTTCTGCAAATTCCTTTTTTTTTTTAATTTTTATTGTTTTTGACACAGAGAGACAGACAGACTGATAGAGGGAACTGGAGAAGCCCAGAGCAGTGTCCATAGCTATATGTCAGTTTTTGTTATAATTGTGTTCCACAGGTGATTGTGGGGCAGGAATCAGACGGGGAGCCTCCTGCATGGGAGGCATTTGGGAAACATGCTTGGGAGAAAGCTGAACCTGGGGCCTCCCTCATGAAAAGCTCACCTCAGTGAAAATAAAGCTGGGGACACATCCCAGTTCAGTATATGGGTCCACATGGGCTGGGGCCAGGATTCAATCCTCAGACCCTGGGGCTGCAAGATGAGTGCTCAACCTGCTGAGCCATCCCAGCATCCAAAATTCTGCAAATTTCTTGACTACCCCTCTTATTTTTACTTCCTGTTCTCTTTCTCTCCCTCTCTTGTTTAACTCATTATTTAAATTTATTCTTCCTTTAAGGTACATAATTTCTCAGACTATTTTTAGAGCAACCTGTACTAAATGCTTTTTTTATTCCCCTGTGAAAGAAATATTCCTGCCTTTAATTCTCTGAAGGATAAGGATACAAAAGAGAAAGAAGCTTTCTCTTATTTAGATAGAGGACATCCTCATTGCTCACATAAACTATGTCCTAGTACAATAAAGTAGCAAATTATATAGTATTTTGAAGGAAAATACCTCCTTTATAAAATGAACATTTGCCTGGAGTACCCATTAATATATATTGATAATACTGAAAATGGTAGGTGTCACATATTTTTCTAAATAGTAGAACAATGATTATTCTTCTTATTTATTAAATATTTACTGCTGAGAAAATAGAGATTAATTAACACAAATTTAGACAGGTAGGGGAAGCTGGTATTGCTCAGTGGGTTAAGCGCTCACTTTGCAGCCCCGGGGACCGAGGATTGAATACTGGCCCTGGCCCGTGCAGACCCATATGCTGAACTGGACAGTGTCCCCAGTTCAGTTCTCACTGGGGTGAGACTCTGGCTCAGTTCCTGCCCTGTGCAGTCCTGCGCCCACCTGTGGAATGAAACTACGTGGAAAAACCAATGATGTGTAACTGTGAAGACTGTCCTGGGACCTCCACCTCTCTCTGTCTCTGTCTCTGTATCTCTATCAAAAACAATAAAAATAAATCTAAAAAAAAAAAAATTAGACAGGTAGTACATGGTATAGCTTGGATTTAAACCCAGATACTGGCATACTCTTAACCTATATGATCAACTGCCCACCTTTTATTGAATACTGATTGGGTGGCTCATATTGTTTTGAATATGTTTACATATATTAATAGTTTAAATTTTCACATAACCCTAGCAAATACATAATATTATTATTACCATTTGAACATAAGTAAATTAAGATATGTGTCTAGTATGCAATTGGTATAGGATATAAGCCAAGAAAGTTTGGCTTTCATCCTGATTACCTTAGCCTTCAAGACACTGGTACTTAAGGATGGAAATTAGTTTTTGAGCTGATGAGAACTATCTACTAGGTACTTGGCATGAAAAATTGAAATAAAGTCATAGAGTTCCTGTCTTTAAGGAGCTTGAAGTTTAGTGAAACAATAATAATGTGAACATTTGCAAAAAAAATGTTAGATGAGAAAAATAAGTCTTGAAATTTATATAGATACTCTAAAAGGGCTCTCTAAATACAATGTTAAAATTTAGAGTTAGAACAATATATTTGCCAGCATGTGATTTTCCTTACATTTAAAAGCATACTATTATGTTTCAGGATATCTTTAATTCTACTCCAATTTTATTATTTTTTTTAGTTTATCAGGAAATGTCTAAGTATGAGAGACTGTTGATATAACTGCTTTGAAAGCTGAAAATATTGGATTAATTATTTTGCTATTTAAAAAGAAAGATAGAGATAAAAGTAATTTTTAATTAATATTTATAAAGTTAGTTACTTATGTACTTATTCTCTATCTTGTCACTTAAAAAGTTGACTTTATATCTTAATCTATTTACTAAAATGGCATGTCTTATCCACTTCATTAAAACAATGGTTTAGTATTTCCAAAGATTATTGTTGGTAATTTTCAGACTATTATGTTTATAATAAGAGATTTCACTTCTCAGAGTTTTGTTTTTACTTTAAGATTCTTATCATAAATATATGGCATTGCAATTAAAAAAATAGTCAGTTAATTATAACGTGCTGTAAGTCTTGCTCCAATCAACTAAGGAGACATAAAATTTCCTTTAAAATAAGATGCATATCTAAAATAACTATTTTTCCTTGTTAAAAATAAGTAAAATAAAAATAAATTGACTTTATGAATCTCTTGATATGTCATGATACTTGTATTTTTAACTTGCAGTAACAATTGTTAGACTTCAGTGTTATAGAGCTAAAAAGCACTGAAGAGTTCATTATCTTTATGCTACTGAGGAATTAGAAAAGAGATGTATAATCAGTTGGAATTTGTATCTTTGAGAAAATGTCTTCATTAAGCTATACAAATTTCAATGATTTGGGAAGCCTTTCCAATTGAAGAAATACCATAATTTGTTTCTCACAGGAAGTCGTCTAAGTAAAAGACGTTCTTCCTGCATACAGAGCTGACTCTTCACGAAGGGTATAGCTCTTCAATTGCCTGTATTTCTGTTTACTAATATGGCTTAATGTTTGTTAGTAATATTTTTGTGTTTAACATCTAAAATTGTTCACACAATCTGCTTAGGCAAAGTTACATTTTCTGAGTACCAATAAGACAAGGCCCCTCCCCCTTCTTTCTGTCTCTCTCTGTCTGTCTCTCTCTCTGTTAAAAACAATAAAAATAAATCTTTAAAAAAAAAGACAAGGATAATATATATTTAAGGGTCTTGAATGGTTCATGTGAGTGGATATATTACCACTGATCCCTAAACAACCATGCTAAGTGAGAAACCTGAGAGGTGAAGAAATAAAATAGCCAGAGTCATTGGGGTTTTAATCTAACTCTCTGTGATTTTAAAGTCTGTAAATGACATTTTATTACAACTCATAAAAATAAGCAAGAATATGCTTATTTCTGTTCTCAATTGAAATTATTAAAAAACAGTTTAATTCCATAAAACTGCTTTAAGATTTCATGAAAACAGGAAAATACTAAGATGGAGAGAGCACACACACACACTCATCTTTCAGATTTATTTCAGTCCCCAAAAATGCTAATTTTCTCAAAAATGATACTCTGTCTTTAGAACAACAAAGTATAAAAAAAGGATACTAAATATTATATCAAGTAAATTGACACCAGTTCTAAAATATATCTCTATATAAAAAGAATTGGTTGCCAAACTATGTATTAAAAACGAGAAAAAGATTGACATGTAACTTGTTTTGGCTGTTTCCATTCTGAAATCTTAGACTACTAAGCTATTAATATATTAATATATTCTAATAAATCCATAATGTTAATAAGATACCTTACTTTCAGTTTTGCCTTTACCATAAGTTATGCCATTTAATGAGTCACCTAATTTTTCTGCTCCTCAAATTCATCACTTATGAAATAAAACACTTGTTTACATTATTTGAAGCCCACTTTTATCTTGAAAAATCTCTGATTTTATTTAAAAAAAAAAACTAATGGGTGTTTGTGTTTATTTAGAAAATTTCTATACATTGTAAACAAAAATAGTGAATACAGGCATGAAACCATTCTCACTATTGGCTATATATTTGCTATTTGGATTATGCATTGAGTTATAGAAGTCTCTTAACACATGAAAAGCTTGAGTCAGCCTTGTATATACAATCATTGTTTGTCTTTGGAGAAGGGGATTGCTAGGAATAGGATGCCTGAATTCATAAAAACTACTATGACTAACTGTAATTTGGCCATTATTGCACAATGACAGGGATTGCAAACTTAGATGATTTTAGGGATCAGGCAGATGACGATGGGGGACCTAGTGAAAAACATCTGGAAGTGAAAGGCCTATAACAAACCAGGAAATATATAGTTCATGAAGATATTAAAGAAGAAGTTTAAAATCTTGTCATTTAAATATATTTTATGTGCCATATTTCCTCTTCCCCTTAAAGAGCTTTTCAGTTACAACTCTGTTTATGTGGAACACTTAAACTCGAGAACTTGCTGAATTGAGAGGGAGCTTTAAGTCTTACTTCTGTATTCCAGTTTTGGGGTATTATGAAAATAGTCTACTCAACCTCTTTTTCCTAGACTGGCAGAGAGAGAGGATGAGACTAAGACACAGAGAAAAAACAGAAATAAGAGAAAGTATAATTTGACCCTCCTCACATCAATAAATTTGATTGTCTCTTAAATGTTGACAGTTTTGAGATGTCAGCATGGCTCAGTGGGTTGAATGCTCACCTAACAGCCCCGAGATCTGAGGATTGAGAATCAAGTCCCAGTCCTGACCTGGCCTGTGTAGACCCATATGCAAAACTGGGGTGTGCCTTCCATGTGGGAGGCCTCCGGCCTGGGTTTCTGCCTTTCACAGCCCCATGTGAAATGGAACTATGTGAAAAAACTGATGATGTACAACTATGGAGACAGCTCTGGGCCCTCCCTCTTCTATCTGTCTCTCTCTCTGTTGACACAATAAAAGAAGTCTTATAAAACAAACAAACAAACAAAAATATATATACACATATATACACACACACACACAAACATATATATATATACATATATATATATACATATATATATATACACATATATATATACACATATATAGACAGTCTCTGTAATTTCTTTGACCAAATGAGCAGAGTACAAGTTATGCTGTGACAATTTCTGATTCTGGGTCTTAAGTCTGGCATCTTTTATTTACTGTCTCTTAGAATGTTTCTTTTAGGACTCAGAAACTATGCAACATTGGGATTTAAAAGTAGTGGGCCACAAGAAGTTCTGTAGACAGTCCCATTTAAAGAGAAACTGAGATTTCTGAATGACAGTCATGGCTGAGATATCAGCTAACAACCTCCATCAGTTATGTGTGTGAGCCACCTTGGAAGTCAAAATTCCCACCCAAGTTGAGCACCTCCAGTTGACTTGCTGGACATATTTACAAGCCCTCATATTGGCTTCACACTGCCCCAAATATAGTTTCATGAACAAGATAAATTATTGTTATTTTAAGGCACATTTTAACAGGGAAGATTATAATGCAGCAACAAACAACAAGAACAGAATTCTAACAAAATAGAGAAAGCTCTCGTGCTTATTTTTATTTCCTCTTAATTCAAAAGTATTCTAGTAAGAAGAGGGAGAGGGAAAGTAAAATAGAAAAATTTTATACAGAAGATTGTCATTGAAAAAAATCATTTGTTCGTATCTACTACAAAAATGCTTTATTGCTTAGGTCTTAACTTCTTCTGTATCCCTGGAGATTTTCTTGGCTTCTTGAGAATGTTCTTCATGCATGTTAGTTCTCCTTTAGTACTTAGGTTTTGAAGGAATACCATTAGTTCTCCTTATAGAGTACGTGTGCTGAACTATAAATGCCTTCCTTCTCCTCTTCTTCCTGCTCTCCCCTTCTTTATAAATTTAAATTATCTGCTTGTTTGTGGGTTTTTTTTTCTGATGTAATTGAGTTCATAAATGTGTTCTGGACTATTAGTTTCATTACATCCTAAGAAGCGAGGTATGTAGCACATGGAAAAGCCATGGATTTTGGAATTTCTCTTATCTGGGTTAGATATTGTCTTGCATTACTTTGGGGCATTTGTTATTTACTTAAACTTTGTACAAGTCAATTGTGTAATCTGTTAAAATTTTATTTGCCACCTGCTGATTAGGCAAATAAAAGTTGTTTGTCAATAGCAAGACGATCCTTACAAATTTGGGGTGAATATAAGAGAAGCTATTGAAAGCTCCCAGTAAACATCAAACAGTAGATAAATGATAGCTTCTGTTATTTTTATTGTTTTGTTTTTGTCAGTAACAATATTTTCTACATGTGGTTAAGGGAAAAAATGGGACAAGGTGACCTCTATCAAAGGATTTATTTTTATGCTGCTATTTCTTATTTTATAATGAATGAAAATATAAATTATTGGATCTTATAATAAACAGCAGAATTTATACATAAACATTTGGATTCTGGTATTTAGAAAATTGAATAACATAAATATTTGGATTCTGGTATTTAGAAAATTGAATAACATAAATATTTGGATTCTGGTATTCAGAAGATTGAATAACAAATATAAAATTTAATAAATTTTAATTAAAAAATGATGTTCTACAAGGAACTTTAAATATTTCTTGAAAGGACATGTTTATGGTATACAAAATTATTATATGTGTTCATGAAAAGCCAATACATTGGTAGGAGATACAATTTAATTTTTTTCAAGACTAATGTTTTTAAATATTTATTTTATTATTTTATTTTGATGAGAGAGAGAGAGAGAGAGAGAGAGAGAGAAAGAGAGAGAGAGAAGGGCCCAGAGCAGTCTTCATTGTCATACACCATCAGGTTTTATTCCAGGTGGATGTGGGGCCACACAGGGTGGGAACCAGGCCAGGTCTCCCCCATGGGGAACACTCCTGAGACTGGAGCTGAACCGGGGGTCTCCCATGTTGGAAACTTACCCTGGTGGCAACCAAACTGGGGGCCTCCCACATGGGAAGCACACTCCAGTTCACCATATAGGTCCGCACAGACCAGGGCTGGTACTTAATCCTCAGACCACAGGCTAAAAGGTAAGTGCTCAACCTGCTGAGCCATTCCAGAATCCCCAGATACAACTTTGAATCTGTGTTTTAGAATCCACTCTAGGCATAACTGTTATATGGAACAGAACATTAAATGAGGGGTTGTAGTAAGAAGCTTTATTGTGAAATGCTCTTGGAATATATCAATTAAAGAAGCAAGAAATTCATAAATAAAGGGAGGAAGCTGATCAGCAATATGGTGACAATGGAGGACTCAGCCAATTCTATGAGTAGCTCTAGACAGAGTCTAGAGTTTGGATGGGCCTTCAATATTGTCTCAAATGTAGTCATGAGCATTAGACTTGTATCCCCTCCCTCCTGTTAGCCTCAGGCTGCATTCTAAGAAAGGGCATAATCTTGAACTATGCAATCAATACCTTGTGGTTGTGGGCAATTCCCATTTCAAAAATAAAGCTATGAATGGTCTTAGCCCTGGTATTCCCATAAGATGAGATCTCAAAGAGGAAAACTGGACAGTTACACAATGTCCACTACAATAACTTAATCCAAAACAATTTAAAGATATTCATTAGAGTTAGGAATTTCTTTCCAAAACATGTTGACAAAAAAGTATAAAATAAATATTTTTTATATAACCTAGTGGAAAAAAATCTAAAATCAATATTTGATGGGAAGCCAGGATGACTCAGTGGGTTGAGCACTTGTCTTGCAGCCCCTGGGTCTGAGAATTATACCCAGACCCCAGCCTGTGGGGACCCATATGCTGAACTCAAGTGTACCCTCACTTCAGTTCTTCAGGAGGTAAGCTTCCCATTCAGGAGGCATCTGGCACCATTCCTGCCCTGTTAAGACCTGCACCCACCCGTGGAGTAAAACTATATTAAAAAAACTAATGATGTACAACTATGGAGACTGCTTTGGGCTCTCCCTCTCTCTCTGTCAAATACAAGAAAATAAATCTTAAAAAACAATTTTTGAAACAAAACCAAAAGAAAGGTTTCTTATATAATTACAATTGTGTTTGAAATGACCAGCAATGTAATACAAATATCAAAAATATATATTTTGGGGAAGCTGGGATGGCTCAGTGTGTTAAGCGCTCACTTTGCAGCGCTGGGGACCAGGGATCGAATCCCGGCCCCAGCCCGTGCGGAACCATATGCTGAACTGGGAGCTCCTCCAGTTCAGTTCTCTCTCTGTCTCTGTCTCTGTATCTCTCTCTTTCTCTGTCAAAAAGCAATAAAAATAAATAAATAAATATTAAAAAATATATATATATATATATTTTTTCAAATGAGCTTCTCTCAATGATGTCCTACACTGTAATTAACATTGAAATTCTGTGAACTACTTTATTATCTCCAGTTGCAAAGCTGTATGTAAGATGATTGATTTCCCATGGATTACAACAGACTGACATTCACTTCATTATGCAAATTAATAAAATCCAAACTCTACAAAATATATATTAGTCATTGATGATCAATTCATCCATGTCTGGGTACTGAGAATCACATCTTCTTAAGCCACGCGGATTATTTAACCTTTTCAATTTGGAAAGATTTTATACATACACATTCTACTTCAGAGTTATAATTCTAGATTGGTAGAAATTATGAGGAAGCTATAAAATTTTTATATTAATTCAGTATAGATTTATGTAGCTAATGATTGAAATAAACAGAAAGACCTCTAGTAAAGATGATTTTATTATTTTATTTTGAATACAACATAAAAATAACCATTTAAAAATACCGTTAAATAAAAACAAAACTTACTTCTCTGTATTTTGAAAATCAAAAAATGTAACAGAATATTCTTCTTTGTAAAAACTGCTTCTCAAACATTTACAGTTAAATCTTTAATAGTAGATAAAAAGAAGTACTGTAGCAATATCAGTATATAACAGCTCAAAGTGGCCTCCTGCCAGATATTACTTTGAAGTGTCTTTCTTTAACAGCATACCTGGGGGCTTTATATTCTCTTCTAAACTAAGTTTAATATACTTATAAAGTAAATCTCACCACAGCTCTCTTCAGACTCTCCAATATAATGACCCTGCAGGAATATGATCTTTGGCATTACTCCTTGTCAAAATGACAGTTCCCCAAATTGAAAAGTCAAATCTCTGGACAAACAATATAAAATGTGGTTAGAGGTTAGTAAAAAATACAAAATTAAGTGTTAAATGTTGCCTATTGAATAGCATTTTAATTACTTCACAGGAAAAATCCATTCTACTAAGATAGTTATAACTAGTGACCTTTAGTGCAGTACAGTACCATCCTTTCCTAAATGAAATAAACTAGAGTTATTTCTGTATGTTATTAATATGCATAACACAAACACCATCATTTTCTTTTTGTGCTTACAATTCTGGTAACTAAAATTTTTTTAAAGAAAATATATCTGTATCTATGTCTACATCTATACCTGTAACTATATCAATATCTAAGTATTGTAAACTTAAGAGAGAGTAATATTAAAAACAATACCTCAAGTATAATGAAAGTACTGTTTTGTTTTGGGGTTTTTTTGAGATTAGAAATTAGAACTGTGTTAGAATTATCTCAGAACATATGAGTTTGTAAGGTTGCCTAAGCTATTAATTTACCTAGTCTATACCATTAACTGCCACATATCAGAAAGATATTAAGAATCTAGTTTAGGAAAATAGAACAGAAAATCAAAACAATTATTTAGCTCATGCAAATTAAAAAAAATTGCAGTCTCAATTTTTGGGTATTTCAAGCATAATATATATGATTAAAGCTTCCCATGATTATTGCTATTATTATTATTGCTATTATTAATTTTCTTTTTAGTTAATTTTTTTTTCTGAGAATATAACTGTACTTTTGAATTCTGATAAATTTTACATGTGTAAATCCTGGGTATTACTAAGGTCACCTAAACTATATAACTCAGCATAAAAAATAATGTGATAATACAGGTAAGACTAACTTTGGGGTTTAGAGTCTCAGGAAATAGTTTATAAATTTGTAAAAACTACAAAAATAGTTATTTTCTAATAAAATTAGAAAATAAGATTATTTATATCTAAAGAAAATATGTATAATAATTTATAAATCTAGAGTGATGAGCATGTCCTAAATACTTTGAGACAAAAATATTATGTTCCCATTTAGCACAATATGTAGTTTTCACTATTTTTGTACATTATCTTTACGATTAAAACATTACCGTTAAATCTCCTTGTATTTTATTGTAATATTTAAAACACTGTTGACATTTAAAAATAATGTAAATATGACACATAGTAAATAACATTAAAATAGGCTTACCACCATGCCTGTTTCCAGAACTGTGAGAACTATATTTTCCTCACAAACATGTACATTAAAGAAGTTGACATTTGCTTTCTTCAGCAGATGAGGCCTGTTCTATTTCTTTCCTAATTGACTTTCTGTTTATCAATTTGTCCAACAATCTGCTTAGTGTAAAGAAGACCTGTATGCCCAGGTGTCAAAGGTAGAAAAACGCACCCTGGATCCCCTCCTGAAGTCTTCAGGCTGTTTATACAGTTGGAAGACAAAGCTGGTCTGTGCTGAATTTACACTCTGCACTATGGGTGTGAAGAATCGGTGAGTTCCAAAATCTCCTACTCTTAGCAATATAATTGAAGGGTGTTTGCAGCTGGTCATTCATTTCTGGTAATATCAGGAAAAGTATTGTAATTTCCTTTCTACTTTTCTAAGTCTGCTACAAAATCTTTGACATTCTCACCGTTGAGACAAGAAAATAATTAGCATCTGTGTAAGCAATGGGTTTTGTGAAGGAAGCATGGAGGCCATGAAGTGAAGCATGCAGCTCTTCTAGCTATATCCAACTGAGTTCAAAGCCTGCCTTTACAGACTATGTTATATTGGGATCCAAGTGTTCATTAGAATTCTTATGCTGATAAAATAGGTTAATAATAATTAGGGTTCATTTTCAAACACAGTTTATATTATTTTTCTATGATGTATAAGAGACAACAGCATAATGAAGATAAATTCTTCATTATTCTTTTATATAATTTTTTAATAAATTTATTTTTTTCTTTTGAAAGAAGGTGCAGGGACAGGGAGGGCCCAGAGCAGTCTCCATAGTTGTGCATCATTAGTTTAATTCCACACAGGTGGATGTGGGGCCACATGGGACAGGACACAATCAGGAGCCTCCTGCATGGGATGCAAGAACTTTCACCATCAAGCAAACCTACCAGTTACCAGTTGCACCACAGTTGAGCATGTGGGTTTGCACAGGCCAGGGCCAGAAATCGAACCCTGAGACTGCTGATTGTGAGACAAGTGCTCAACTGTTGAGCTATCCTGACATTTCTATCTTTTATATAATGTATGCATGATTCCCCCAATTAATATATTTCTCCTGGCACTATATATTATTGAAACATTTTTTTACCATATTCTCTATACTGTACTTTACATCCCCATGACTATTTTGTAAATATTAATTGGTATTTCTAATTTCTTCACCTTTTTCATCTAGCTCCCTAAGCCTTCTTTTTTGCTATAACCATCAATTTTGTTCTCTGTATCCATTAGTCTATTTTTTGTTTTGTTTACTTTTGTTGTTGTTTTTCCTTAGACTCCACATATAAGTGAGATCATATGAGATTTATCTTTTTTAGTCTGACTTATTTTAATTAGCATAATAATCTCTAGGTCCAACCATGTTGTTGCAAATGGTAAGCTTTTCCTTTTCCCCCCCTTTATTATGGCCTAGTAATATTCCATTGTATATATGCATTACTTCTTCACTTAATCTTCTATCAATGGGTACTTGGGTTGCTTTCATATCTTGGCTATTGTAAATAGTGTTGCAATGAACATACAGGTGCATATATCTTTTCGAATAGATGTTTTGGATTTCTTCAGGTAAATAGTAATGTGCGTTCATTTAAAGAATGTTAACTAAAGCGTATTTGGCATTTTGCAAGGATTCAATATTATGAACTATAAACACTCACTATTACTAACTGTAATTATGATCTGCCTCTCCTCTACTTCTAGTAATAAATAATCATTTACATTTATTAAATCAAATTTTAATTTTGCTTTTCTAAAATAAGAAAAATTAAGTTTCAATTTTCTTTTTATATAGAAAGAGAACATCTTAAGCAGATAAAGATGTACTTTTCTCTTCTTGCAAAACTTATGCTGGCACTAAAAATAAAAGAAATAGCCAGTGTGATATTAATTCATAGATCAATTCTGAATTGAGAGTTGAAGTAAATTTGCAGCATTTGTTTAAAAGGAAGTATCCCATCATGCTTTGCTGATGTCATATGAATATTGAAAGCTACAATTTTTTAGATTATATTTGTTATATTATAATAAATTAAAATCTACAAGAGGATAGGGACACTTTTTTATGTAGAATGTGTGCTGTAAGGAAAGAGACTTATACAAAATGATATCTTATTATTTTTTACAGGGCTTAACAAAGTGTCTAGCATATAGTAAATAAGTAGTATTAATTTCCTGTATTAGTTTTTACTCTTATAATTGCATAGGATGTTTGTAGTCATTCCCCGATCCCTAGTATATATCTCAACAGAAGGTTAAATATTTTCTTTTCAATTTGCCTCAGTACCTTTAATTTGTCTCATTCCCTGCACTAACCTCAAAGAAGCATTGAGTCAACAGAGGTAGGTAAAGTTCTTTAAATGTTCAAACTAAAACTAGCACATAATATGCACTCCATGAGTGTTAAGTATTTTTATTATTGTATTTACTTTCTTTATCTCATTATGAATAACATTGATTTTTTTCTCCCAAAAATTATATATCAAAAATTTGTTTTTATAAATACCTCATCTGCTTTCCTGTGTTTCCAATATACTCAACCTCTGTTAATTTTACTTACTGATATGGGTATTAAGAGTATCATGATTTTCATTTGCAGGTTTCAAATGTTCCCTTACAGTCAAAGTGAATGGTTTAATTTTATCCATGACTCTGTAGAAAGTATGACATTAAGGTCTGAATAAATACAAGGACTTCCATGATTTTTACTAAGTTTTTTTGGGGAAATTGTTCTATTTGGACTCTGCTTCTAAATTGGTCCATGATGTTGCTGTCTTTTAGTGTAGCAAGCTACTGAGCCTAATGAAAGAGGAGCTAGAGTGAAAGCAAAGCTGAAAGATACAGAGTTAGGATACCGAGAACACTGTCTTCAATACCTAAAGCCAAGTGAACTTCAACAAATGCCATTGTTTCATTTTACTCCAAGACTGCACACTTCTACTGTAAAGGGACAGACAGTAAATATTTTATACTTTTGTAAACCATATGGTTTCATGTACTGCTATTCAACTCTAATGATGGCTATGCCTGTGTTGCAATTAAACTTGATTTGCATGAACAGGTGGCCGGATAAATATGGCCCATGGACTCTTGTCTGTCAATTCCTGCCTCACACTGACACAGTCAAGTTTCTTTAGCTGGCAACCAAAGCAGTGTTAATGAATACTTTCTATATCATGCTTAGGATTAATAAAAATGTAACCAATTGAGAAAGTCATTATTATTACCCTTTCCCTGGTCCCTGTCAATAATAAGTCAATAAGGGCTAGAAAATGTGTCTGTCACAAAGGATTTTCTTAATCGATTGTTTTCAATTTTACCTTATTCCAAATCACCATCATTTACAGTTTTGAGTGCCACAAAATATACTTCTTTTTTTCTGTGTCTAGAATTATTCCTTCTAATTATTTTTCACATTGAAGGTGTCATGACATTTCTATAATACATGTATTGGTATTCAAGCTCATATCCCAGTGGCACTCTATGAACACTTGCTTTGGTTATATTTCCTGTCATAAAATAAACTATTTGATTTCTATATTAATTATTGTTCTTATTGCTAGAATGTAAATTTTGTGAGAACCAGAGCAATATATATATTTCTGATATAAAGTGGATATTTAATATATATTTCTGCAAAAAGAACAAGTAATTCATCAGAGAAAATAAAGAGAAAAATAATGTATTTTCCCCGCAATAAGACAAATTTATCCAGTCGTCTATCGAAGGGCATTTTGGTTGTTTCCATGTTCTGGCCACTGTGAACAGTGCTGCGATGAACATGCGGGTACAAACATCTTTAAAGATCAAGGTTTACAAGTTTTTTGGGTAGATGCCCAGTAGAGGGATAGCTGGGTCATATGGTAATTCCGGTACATTTACACAATGGAATACTACTCAGCGATGAGAAATGATAAATTACAGTCATTTCTGGCAACATGGATGGACCTAGAGACCATCTTATTAAGCGAAATAAGTCAGACTGAAAGAATCAGGAAACACATGACCTCACTTATAGGTGGAATATAAAAGT
>PVKE010032870.1:0-18238 GCA_004027555.1 Craseonycteris thonglongyai
AGTTCCTTTTGGTTCTGCTCTAGCTTCTCAATTTTGTTGGTAAAGTACTCATTTTGCTCAGAAAATTTCTTGTTGAGGTCATTTAACTGTGTCTGGGTACTTTGCCAGCATTGAGTGAGCTCTCTGAGTGTCTTGATTAATGCAGCCCTGAATTCTGTTTCACTTAGATTTGATTCCAAGTGTGTAAGGTCCTTTACTAGAGACTGTCCCTGATCTTCTGGAGGGGCTTTGGATTCTGTGCTGTGCATTGTGTTTGCTGTGGTTCTTTTTGCTTTACGCATGATATGTTTTCCCTCTGGGGGTTTGCCTATCAGATGGGCTTCTCTTTATTTTTTCTTTTGGACTCAGTTGTGGGAGAAGGAGATTTTGGGAGAGGGTTGGGGGAAGCAGATAGCTTCTGTGTCCTGGGGCACTTCAGGTTGCTGTCTTAGCTGTTAGATAGCAGGGTTGTAAAGGTGTGGCCAGGCGTGGGGGCATGTGAGTAGGAGCTAGGTCGGGCCTGAGACACAATAGTAGATTCCTCTTTCAGCATGGGGGCTGGTGGTTCAGTGTGGGCGGGGCACAGGAGCTCTGGTCTTTCCTCCTCCTGGCTGCCCCTCCTTCAATCCTATCTGTAAGGCTCGCCCACAGGGCAGCACTTGGATGTGCTGGGGCTTCGCAGAGGCCCCGGTGGGCCGCGCCGTCCCACGCATAGGCAATGACACCGCGGAGACCCGGCAGGCAGCCCAGTTGCGCGTGCGGTCCGCAATGCCCCATAGGCCTGGTGGGCGGGACGCCAAAAGCCCAGCTGCGTGCTTGCGAGCAGGCAGCAGCGCTGCAGCGGCCCGGTGGGAAGGGCGCCGAAAGCCGGTCCCGTGTACAGGCAGCAGTGCTGCGGCAGCCTGGCGAGCAGGGAGTCAAAAGCCCTGTAGCACACCGGCAAGCAGGCAGTGGTGCTACGGGGTGGCCCGGTGGGAGGAGCACCAAAAGCCCGGTGCGCGCACGCACTGATGCGCAGCAGCCCAGTGGGCAGGGCGCCGAAAGCCCAGCCGCGCACTTCCACGCAGGCAGAGTCACCGCAGAGGCCTGGGTGAGCTGGGTACCAAAAGCCCAACTGCGCGCTGGCAAGCAAGCAGCGGTGTCGCTGCGGCCCAGTGGGCGGGGCACCAAAAGCCCAGTTGCATGCTGGTAGCGGCGCCGTGGAGGCCCAGTGGGCGGGGCGCGGAAAGCCTGGGTGCATGCTCATAGCGGTGCCTCAGCGGCCCAGTGGGTGGGGCGCCAAAAACCCTGTGCGCACAGGACGTAGCTCGGGGGGCAGCCACTCTACGCTCCCGGCTCTGTTGAGACCGCCGGATTCACTCCAAGCACGTCCAATGCAGCTGTGTCCATTCAAGCCCCAGCCCTCACTCCAAGAGCCCTGTCCTCAGAAGGCGCTCCCTCGCAGTCAATCTCCTCCGTAAATCAGGGGTGCTGAGCTGTTGTGGGCTGGGGCCCTGCTCTCACCCCGCCCGCCGGGAAGTGCAGCTGCCCTGCTCCACAGTCTCTGTTCCACTTTAGGCTCTGTGATCTGATTAGGGCACTGTGTGCTGTCTCTTGAGTTCGGATGTTAAATTGTCCACAGTCTTGTGGGGCTTCCACGCTCCCTAGGTCTCGGCTTCCAGCCCACCCTCGATCCAGCTCCACTTTGACCATAGTCCCCCAATCCCCCTTTGTTTTTGCCTGCCCCGGGCCGCACTCAGAGTCTCTGTCCCCAAACCGCTGCTTCCCTTTTCCTCTCCCGCTCCCCCCTTTTTTCTCCAACCTTTGTGTGTTGTTCCGTGTTGTGTGGCTCTCTTAGTTGAGGTTTCCTCTCAGTGTTTCCCCCGTGGATTCCCCTCTGCTCACAAGGCCCTTCCCAGGCAGTTATCAGCGTTCTCCTCTCATGCCGCCATCTTGGATCTCCCCTGCCTCTGTTAATTAAAAACAAACAAACAAAACAAATGCCCCAAAGACCCCAGAAAACAATAACAAACATAGAAACGATGAGAATCACAACAAACAAAACAAAAACAAAGGCACAGGGAAAGCTAGGTGACATTGGGACCTGACTGAAACTCTTGTACAGAGAAGAGCTACAGTATTTTGTTGGTCTAGAAACTAAGAGGTATTCTTTTCCTTCACAGATGCCTCAAATTCAATGCAATAGGCATTGTGGAAATTTGGTTTTAGTAAGAACCCTTATTGGGGATAGAATTTTTAGCAAGAGCTATAATGGTTTGGGGGGAGGAGTGATCATTAATAGCTACCACTAGGTCATACAAAAATCAGTCCTGGTTTTTAATAATTCCTCAAGGTGGATGATCTTGTTAATGAATGCGGTCTAACCATTGTTGGCTTATATTTAAATCATGCTTACTTACCAAACCTCTTCTTCTTATTTATTTATTTATTTGTTTATTTATTTATTTATTTTGACCAAATTCTTTATTTCAGAGAGTTGCAGGTTATTTATTCAGGAAACGTGCTATGCAAGTTCTTCAATATTGGAAGAAGCTGTGACGGCTCAGTGGGTTAAGTGCTCACCTTGCAATCCTGGGATCGAAAGGATCAAGTCCCAGTGCTGGCCAATGTGGACCCATATGCTGAACTGGGGTGAGCTTCCCATGTAAACTCACCTAGTTTGGCTCTCACTGGATGAGCTTACCATGTGGGAGGCCCCAGTTTCACCCCCAGATCATGGGGATTTGCCTCACATGTGGGAGTCCCCCAGCCCAGTTCCTGCCTTGTGTGGTTCCTGCCCATTTGTTTGGAATGAAACCATGTTGAAAACTGATTATGTATAACTATGAAAACTGCTCTGCCACCTCCACCTTCTCTCTGTCTCTCTCTGTCTCTCTTTGTGTCAAAAACAATAAAAATAAACCTTTTAAAATTTTTTCTTCGATATTGAATGCACAAAGTACTAAGCACGGTTAAGTAATAAAAGTCACCAAGTCAATTATTTCCCAATCTTCTAGCTGTGATGTGGAATCATAGCACAGAGTTGGATTTTTTTTTTTCATTCTAGATACAGAATTCTAATTCTTACACCTAGAAATGTCCTATTTAAATCAAACTTGGGGATGCCAGAATGGTTCAGCGGGTGAAGTGCTTGCTTTGCAGCCCCAGGGTCCAGGGGACAAGTCCCAGTCCTGGACCATGTGGACACATATACTGAGCTGGGTGTGCCCCAGTTTGGTTCTTTCTGGGGCCCATGTGGGTAGGCCCCTGCCTGGTTCCTGCTTGGCTCAGCCCCGCGCCTGCCTGTATAGTGGAACTATGTAAAAAGCTGATGACGTGCAGCTGTGGAGACTGTTCATGGCCTTCCCTCTTCTTTTTTTCTGACTCTGTCTTTCTGTAAAAAAAACCCAAACAAACAATAAAAATAAATCATTAAATCAAACTTAGGTGAAAATTTAAACATTGAGTTTATGTATAATTAAGTGGTACTATATTTAAACAAAAGTTTATAAATTTTCATTTGACTTATGTCTTGGGTAAGAGCCATGAGATACACACCAATGACCATGGTTGTGCAGTAAACTGAGGAAAAGAAAAATTAAAAATCTCTGGTTATAATAATAGTGCCATTCCTTCTGACTTTTCCAGAGAATTTTTCTATACTGTTTTTAGTTCAGAGAGTACATTAGCAATACTATTTAAACTAAGCAGAAATACCAGGGATTTCTCAGAATTTTAATCATGAAAGTAAATGAAGACAAATTTACTTAAAGTCAAATTTCAAGGTCCACCACATAGAAAAATGCAATAACTGGCTGCTCTGGCTTTCCATTTTCTTTTCTTAGTGAAGATGCTTTTTGCTTAATTAACGTTCATTTGTGTATGTCTCTGTCTTAGATTTAGTGGTCCCAGAGGTCAGTCAAATAATTAATGTCTGCATTATAAGCCATCAAGTGAAAGAAGTCACTCTAGAGTCTCCTTCAACTTTTGTGAGACAGGATGCAGAGACATGGTGTTTAGAAAGCCAGATTGTTGCTTGATCACAAGTTGTGGTCTATTTTCTCATGCTTTGCAATCACAGAAAATGTTCATTGACTTCATGCATGGCTGCTATAAGAGATTTCTACTAATCCTGATACTCACTTTATCCTTGGCTAATTAAAGATTTACTAGAACTTTGATCCCATCTATTTGAAAAAATGTTTTGTATTGTTTTTAACAATGCACAAGATTCTGTTTATTTGTCCTGAGTTATATTATTGATTATAAAACATTCAACCATATACTTAGGTTTTTTTTTTCTTTTTTTTATTGACTGTCTGGGGGTGACAATAAAATTTCATAGGTTCCAGGTGTACAATTCTACAATACATTGTCTCAATATTGCATTGTCTGTTCACCACCCGGAGTCAGTTCTGCTTACATCACCATATATTTGTTAGCTTTTAGCCTCTTCTACCACATCTTTACCTTCCCTCTGATAACCACTAAACTTGTCTGTGTCTATAAGGGGTTTTTTTGTTGTTTTTTTTTGTCTATCCTGTTTGCTTTCTACTTTCAGTTTTATATCCCACATATGAGTGAAATCATATCGTTCTTGACTTTCTCTTTCTGACTTACTTTGGTTAGCATTCTAATGTCAAGGTCCATTCATGTTGCTGGAAGTGGCAGAACTTCACCTTTCCTTTTCCAAGTACTTCTTTACTCAATCAACTATAAAAGAACACTGTGGTTGTTTCAATGGTTTGGTCACCATGAATAATGTGAAATTCTCTTTGTCTTTAGGCTTTGTCATTTTAGCTATGATGTATGTTGGTTTGGGCTTCTTTGGGTGCAACTTGTTTGTGACCCTGTGCTTTCTTGGTTTGTATGCTATTACCTTCAATAGGTTAGGTAATTCTTCTGTCATTATTTCATCAAATACATTTTCAATTCCTTACTCTCTGTATTCTCCATATGGTACCTCTATGATGCCAATATTTGTACATTCGATGTTGTCCCAGAGGGACACCCTGATTATGTGTTTTCTGCTAGTTTATCTTCCAAATAGCTGATTGAAATCTCAGCTTCATGTAATATACTGTTGATTCCCTCTGTATTTTAAATTCTGACCAGTTCTTTTTCTTATGTTTTCTATCTCCATTTTTATGTTTTCTGTCTCTTCATTGAAGGTTTCACAGAGATCACTGAGCATCCTTATAACTAGTTTTTCAACTCTGTATCAGTAGATGGCTTGTCACCATTTTGTTCAGTTCCATTCTTTTATTTGGGATATATTTCATTGTCAACCAAGTTTGGCTGCTTCTCTGTTTGTTTCTACATATTAGGTAGAGCTACTATGTCTTTCAGTCTTTTGTTTAGTTCCATTTTTTTATTTGGGACATATTTTCTTGTCTTCCCATTTTGGCTGCCTCCCTGTATTTCTTTCTACACATTAGGTAGGTAAAGCTGCTATATCTTTCAGTCTTAGTAGAGTGGCGTCATGTAGTAGGTGTCCTGTGGGGCTATGTGGCACAGTGTCCCTGGTCACCTGAGCCAAATGTTGCAGGGGTGGTCCTCATCTGAGTTGTGTGTGTCTTTCTGTTTTCGTTGAGCCTTAGTTGTTTGTTTGTCAATGAGAGGAATTGACCCTTAGGCTGATCAGTTGTGAAAATTAATTCTGATTGTGACTACAGTGGAGGAGTGGTTGTGCAGGGGCTAACACTGTAGAGTAGGATTTGCTTCAGCAGGGCTCTGTTGTGGACCGTTTAGTTGTGTGATCTCTGGAGGTAGTGCTCAAGCATAGTCTGAAGCCAACCACTGAATATGACAGCCTCAGGACCTCCTAGGAGATCCTCTGCCACAGACCATGTTCTGCCTTTGCCTGTATACTACTTGGGACCACCTGTTGAGGGCCCCAAAGCAATCTGCAGATGTTTGTCACTCATACTGGGCTTGGAGGTGCCTGAGAGAGCCTAAATGTCAGGTTGACACTGGCTACCATTAGTGCCATGCTTGGAGCTGCTTAGCAAGAGGTATGGGGATGCTGAGGCCAGATTATGCTTGAACCTTTGGAAGATTATAGGAAATTCTGCAGCATGAGCCAAGAGAGGCCATTTGTACAGAAAAGCTATTTGAAGAGGCTTGGGTGTGCCCACTGATTGGGTGGAGCAAGATTTCAGAAAATCACCCAGGGTGGTGTGAACATTATTAACCAGGTTGATAGAGACTTAGATGTTGTGGCTACTTGCATATGCTCTCTAGGTAAGGGGAGGTCTTAACAAAGGCATAATGCCTTCTGCCAGCTATTCAGTCTGGGAGAAAACTGCCACTCTAACCCTAGCCCTGAAGCCAGACAACTCAGTTGTCCTTGGAGACTTTCAAGTTGATGCCCCAGCACTCAAACTCAGTGAGTGAGTCCATAAACAAATAAGTCCATTTGTTGACCCTTTAAGAGGAATACCAGAGACTCCATCCTCAGACTCACAGACATAATTTCTGATGATTTTTTACAAACATAAGTTGTGAGGACTTCTCTTTCATGCCAGGGAGATAGATGTTATCCTGGAAGATAACATGGAGAGATTATTGGGAGAATAAATAAAAAATCTGTTCAGGATGAAGAAGGAGCCAACAAAAAATGATGGTTCAAATGCATTATCAGAAACCAGAGTGCATTCTTCATTGCTGACCCTTTCCTGACCTGACTCCACCCCAGAAGGACACAGCTCATCCTTGACCAATGATTTTCAAGTATTAGGGGAAACAGGGGGCCAGAAAATCAGCAGTAAAAAATAAAAGGCCACCCTTTTAAGCAGCAGACATACCTGCTTCTGACACCTCTGTGATCTTTGTAAGCTTTCACATCTGACATCATGGTGCATTTTACTGGTGAAGAGAAGGCTTCTATCACTAGTGTGTGGAGCAAAGTGAATGTGGAAGAGGCTGGAGGCGAGGCCCTGGGAAGGTAGGAACTGGGATCTAATGCATTGGAAAGGACAGGTAATATAAGCTTGGAAAATGAACTAAGAAAGTCTTTTAAGATATGTCTGAGTCTGATTTACCACCTGTTATGGTTCCATCTCATAGGCTCTTGGTTGTATACCCCTGGACCCAGAGGTTCTTTGACAGTTTTGGCAATCTTTCCTCTGCCTCTGCAATTATGGGTAACCCCAAAGTCAAGGCCCATGGCAAGAAGGTGCTGACCTCCTTTGGAGATGCTATTAAGAACATGGACAACCTCAAGGGTGCCTTTGCTAAACTGAGTGAGCTGCACTGTGACAAGCTGCATGTGGATCCTGAGAACTTCAGAGTGAGTTCAGTAAATGTTCATGTGCTTTTCTTCTTCTTCTTTTTTTTTTTTTTACTTTAGGATTATAATAGAAATTGAGTCTTTGATTGAAAAAACTAACAAAAATCTCAGGAATGATGGTTATGATGTTAAGAGGGCAAACCTCCAGCGAGTATAACCAAGGCCACCTTGATTCAGGAATGGGGAAAGTACAGAGCAGCTAGTAGCCTAAGTTTGCTTAACACTTCTCAAAGTCTTTTGTCAGAAATGGATGTATTTAGCATAGAGCATAACATCAGAGAGTAGCAAATTTGTTTAAGGAGGAATAGAATTTGGATTTTGGTACATAAAGACCTATCTCAAGGAAGGAGAAATGCCTTATTTTATGTGATCCAGATAATTGAAATTTAAGAAAAGATTTTGAAAAGAAACCCCACCAAACTTAGATAGACTGTTTCAAAAAATACAACTTCTCTACAATATGTTCAATTACTTGTCAGCATTGTGAACAAGTGGAGGCTTGTTCTGGCATTGGTTGGAATATTGAACTAACCTCACTTTGAGAGCTTACTAAGCTCTGAAATTCTATGATTATAGGAACTAGACAGTTATAATAATAAATGAGGGGGGAGGCAAATAAAATGGTGAAAAGGGGGCAGGGGTGGGGATATAGGTAGGCAGAATTTTGAATAAAGATTCATAGAAAATGAATTGAGTTTAGGGACTAGGTAATCTGAGTTTGTTGTATAGACTCAAAGCTTGGAGCAGTTTAAGCCACTGAGTTTGCAGCGCATGTAAGTATTAAGCCATTTTTTTTTCTACAATTATCTTTGAAAATTTCTACTCAACATGCCTATTTGTTATTTTGTCT
The DNA here is from genome assembly GCA_004027555.1 of Craseonycteris thonglongyai. Classification (NCBI taxonomy): domain Eukaryota; kingdom Metazoa; phylum Chordata; class Mammalia; order Chiroptera; family Craseonycteridae; genus Craseonycteris; species Craseonycteris thonglongyai. Next base: position 8,100 of record PVKE010032870.1, read on the forward strand.
TTCACCTAATAGCTCCTGGGGAATGTGCTGGTGATTATTCTGGCCTCTCATTTTGGCAAGGAATGCACCCCTGATGTTCAGGTTGCTTGGCAGAAGCTGGTGGCTGGTGTAGCCAATGCTCTGGCCCACAAGTACCACTGAGTCTCGTTCCTGTTCACCAGCACCCATGTCCTCTGCCCTCTTTTTGCACAGTGGGACTGGGTTTTGGCCTTGATAGCACAGCTTCTGTTTAATAAAGTGCATTCTATTTAGTAATCAGCAATTAATATTTATTTTCTCCATCTTTTACTCTTGTGTTAGAGGAAGAGAAGATCATAGGTTGAGCAGCAATGAAAGACAAGGGAGAAATGGGAGCTCCTTTGAGAAGTATGCATTATGAGAAGATTCTACAGGGCCTGGGAGGATAGCAAGATATGGAAGTATTCTGTAGTGGGGAAAGTACTAATTTATTTTGAGGGAACTTACAAGGCAGTGTGACAAACACTTACTATGGAGGGGAAGGAAAAAAGTAGTAAGCAATGCCTAAGAAAAAACAAAGTAGATTTGTGGTACACGTTAGTGTTCAGTTTTATAAGAAAATTCTTAGTAGGCATCCAAGGTCTAGACTTAGTTTACTATTTAAATTTGATTTACTGTACATTTTGAATCAACTAACTTGTTATATGTTTTGTGATATTGAATTGAAGATAAGAGAATGAGTTGAGAGATGTCTAGGATCTTTCCAGAAAAAGTCTATGAACTGACAATAAACTATACTTTTCAGAAGTGTCCCCCTGTCTCACTGAGGAGTCAAGGCTGAGACACATTGTACATTATCTTCTGATTGAATGTTACATACTAAAATAAAGTTAGAGTTAAGATATTATGTGCATTTTGAGGTGTTGGGAGAGAATGGTCAACACTTCATGTAGAAAATAAAATATTAACAAAGGTTCATATCCTAAACCAGTAAGCTAGGGCTTGGTGACTTGCATGGAAATGGTTCTCTGGAAGTAGAGAAGAGAGTAAGACATAGCAGAGTATTAAGATTATTAAGAAAAACTAGATTGTACAAGGCCCTGGATATATAAAAAAGTATTACTGTGCTATTGGCAAGGGTAAACAGTCAATATTCTTAGAACTTTAAATGACTCAAGGAATAGGATTGAGGGGGAAAATGCTTAATGCACACAAAATGATTTCAAAATTGCATTAGACATAATGGCCTAAACCCAAAAGGAGCAATGAGGTCTGCAAAAAGGAAAGGATGAGCAAAGGTAGATTAAAGAGGTCATTATATCAAATTGAATGGCATAGATGAGAAGAAAGGGTATGGTGGTAGATGACTAAAAGCTCCCAGCCTGGATGAAACTAACAAGAAGCCAATTACTGACCTGAGGATACCTGGGTAGTAATGGCATTAACTGAATTAGAACTGAGGGAGTTATTGCCAAGTTGCTCAGGGAGTCTTGACTTTCATATCTTGAGTTTAACTCTCATATTGAGTTTTGAGATCTTCACACTTTACATGTTTGGGTGCTACATCTTGGAAAATTTAACATTTTTCAGCATTTAATTGCCATCCCATATTGATGAGAATTTTTCCTGTGAATTATTTTCTAATTTGACCTTTTGTCCCCACAATAGGAGTGAGAGACCAATGATTATTGTAGTTGCAGGCTGTCAACAGCACTAAGTTTCTCTGAACCCTATAGTCTCTCATGTTCTTACACAGAGTAAACAGAGGCTATTAATTGCACTAATCTTTTTTACCCAGTGAACAAGTAAGAGCAACATGTCTATATATTTTAATTTTTATTAAATTTATTGGGGTGACATTTTTTAGTAAAAGAAGTCAACATGCATTTTTTAAAATTGTTAAATTTACTAGGGTTACATTGGTCAGTAAAAATGATACAGATTTCAGGTATGCAACTCTTCCCATGCATTTTTATTCAACCAATCTTTTTTCTTCTTTTTTGCTCCTCAACTATTAGTCTTTATCTGAATGTCAAGGTGTCAAGACAGTGATGATAAAGTGTTGAATGGAAGATAATGTCTTTATCCCTTAGAAATCTAGATTTAGATCTAGATTTTGTGCATTTAAGACAACTTAATTGAAAACAACTTTATAATTAACACACAAACACATACACACACAAACACACACACACACAAACACACACACACAGAACTCAATGACTCAGATCTTTGATAGAAAGATGACTAATTATTGTTGCTAAGCAATAAAAGCCACCTGAACAAAAAAAAATTATGAACATGATATTCTTGGAATATTAATCTCTCTAAGAATACAGAAGGGTTTAGAGATTATGTCATTACCAGGATTAAAATATCATACTGGATTCTCACTTCCTACCACCAAAAACAAGTTCTAAATTTTTAGGATTATACTTCCTCTGCAACAATATTTTCTGCCATTCTCACCTCTCTTACATACATATTGAAAATAGACACTTACTAATAGTACATTACTAATAGCTCCAGCATACCAAAGGTTTGCTTATCTTCCTTAGAAGTTTGAAATCATTATCCAACTTTAAGATTTTCCTATCCTGATATATTTCCATGGCAGATTCTTTCTTTTCATTCTGGCACCAGCTCAAATTGTACCTCTTTAAAGAGACTACAAAAATATTCCAGATGTAACCGTACTCCTCTCACATTAAGTCCAGATATTAATTTTCTTCATATAAAATGGTATTATCTGAAGTAATTTTGTTGATAGGTTTACTTACTTATTTAATATATATTTCACCTTCACATTATTAATTGTAATACATTTTTTTCTCTTTGCCATTTATCTCAAACCCCCAGAACTTAAAACAATGATGACACATAGTTATTCAATAACTATTGAATAAATATTAATACTTGAGAATACATGGGAATAAATGTTTGAAAACTATTGTAAAGAAATATCTTTATAGGTGAGGAGTTAGGCAATATCAGAAACAATGAAATAGGAAAAATGGGAAGATAAACCAGTTTAGTGCAAGGAGAAATTAATGAGCCTTTGAAAGATAATGCCCTAAAAAGCACAAGAGAAAAGCAGGTGTTACAGATGATTATTTGATCAGTGTCTGGGTTCCTAGAAGAATAAGAAGGGTTTTGTTTTTTTTTTGCAGACATGAAGGGTCATAGAGATTAATTAGTCTGAGAAGGAGTTAGTAACAAGTCATTAACTTGTTAAAGGTTTTGAGAGGCTCAAACTAGTCTCTGCTCCATATTCCAAGGCCAGTTTCTCCAAACTGAACCCACTAGAATGATAAAATGTGGTAAAATATCTATATGTTTATCTCACAGACCTCCTGTTTTAAAGCGACTTTGATGGGGGTCCACTTGGGCTCTGTATCCTCTAACTCCATACCAATAAAAATGCACCCTACTTTCCCATAGATTTTGAGAGATCACAGACAATTATGGCTGTAACTGAAAAATAACTACTTATACCTTGAGATATATCATTCTCCTAAACTTTTAGTCACCCCCATCAATGACCATATATAGGCTATGTATGAGAATGTTAACACTGAAAGGATTTCATTTATACTATTATAATTATAATTAGGCAAGCTGATAAATTACAGGATAAACTAATCTGAAGATAGAGGTACCCTGTAGTAAAAATACACACATAACGTTTTTTTAAGTTTTATTTTACTGTTTGAGAGAAGGTGTGTGTGTGTGTGTGTGTGAGAGAGAGAGAGAGAGAGAGAGAGAGAGAGAAGAGAGAGAAGAGAGAGAACAAGAGAGAGAGAGAGAGAGAGAGAAAGAGGAGAAAGAAGGTGGAAGGCCCAGAGCAGTCTCCATATTTGTACATCGTTGGTTGTGACATGGTTTCATTCCACACAGGTAGATACAGGGCCGCTTGTGGCAGAAACTGACCTGGGGGCCTCTCACATGGAAACTGAGAACCTTCAATGCCAAGGTTCTTGTCTCCAACCCATCCCAGTGGTTACCAGTTGTGTTGCAGTTCAGCATATGGGATTGCATGGGATGGGGCTGGGAAATGAACCTTAAACCTTGCAATTGGGAAACAAGCATTCAACCACCAAGCTATCCCAGCATCTTCTGCACATATAACTACTTAATATGCTTTTTAAATATGATCATTAGATCCTCACAGGAATAAATAATCAAGACAGAATTTGTAAGCTTCAGGTAGCAAAATTTAACAAGGTCTTGATAGATTTCTTGGCTGTGTTAAGTTGCCTCTTGATGATTTTTATTTCATTGATTTCTTATCTTGAAGAGAATCCCCTTGGTTTTGCCTCAAATTTTTAAAAATGATTTTTTTATTAAATAAATGGGGTGACATTGGTTATTATAATTATCTAGGATTCAAGTGCACAGTTTTATAGTGCATCATTTTTATATTGCACTGTGTGCTCACCACTCTGCCTCAATTTTTTATTCCTCTTTCATGTTAAGTCTTCCTGATTTCCCTAGTATCAGGTAACAACTTCTCTACTACATTAAGTAGACTAAAAGGACTACTTTTCTAATAGTAGAAATTCAGCTTTAGTGTATTGGGTTGAGCTGTTCAAATTTTAAGGGGAAGCTTGGATGACTCAATGGATTAAGCGCTCCCTTTGCAGCCCTGGGGACTGAGGAGCAGATCTGGGCCCCAGCACATGAAGACCTGTATACTGTGTGCTTCCCATGTGGGAGGCCCCTAGCTCAGTTCTTGCCCCACAGTTTGGCCCCTCACTTGACAGGACTTGCCTCCCATGCAGGAGGCTCCCATGCCAGTTCCCACTCTGCATGGCCCCCACCCATCTGTGTGGAATGAAACCATGTTGAAAACTGAGGACATACAACTATAGAGATTGCTCTGGGCCCTCCCTCTTCTCTCTGTCTCTGTGTCAAAAATAAACAAAAACAAAGAAAAACAAAACAAACAAACAAATAAAACAAAGAAGCTAACTGGGGGATTGCCGAGCCATATGGTAGCTCCATTCCCAATTTTCTGAGGAATCTCCATACTATCTTCCAACATAGTTGTACCAATTTGCATTCCCACCAGCAGTGTATAAGGTGTTTTTTTTTCTCCATGGCCTCTCCAACACTTTTTGCCCCTTGTTCTGTTGATTATAGTAACAGTAGCTATTAGGGAATTGCAAATCAGAACCACAATGAGATACCACCTATAGAGTTATTTTTTTAAGAATGTGTTTCAGGTGGAAACAAACAGAATTCCTGAATCTCTGAATGTAGGACTAATCAACTCTGAGAGGAAAATATAAAATAAACTATATCTTTTCTCACTGGAAGTGTTCCCTGCCCAGTCCTAGAAACCTTTGTTTGAGATGTATTAAACCAAAGAGCTTTAGGTCACAGGGGCAGTCACATATATAATATTGTCAATGAAGAATGCCTTTTCCTGGTCAGAAATAAGAAAAAATAAAAGAGAGCAAGGGAGTGTAGAAGTAGCATGCACCCCAGGCAGTTCCCTTTATAATCAACAAAAGTCATGGAATCTTCTACTACACTCTGCATTGATCACATGAGCACCCTTCTGCCCTAGCATGTGAACACTTGTATTTTCTGACAAATTGGTAAATGTATGGAATTTGCCACAGAGTACTGTCAAATGACTCAGAGGAAGTATTTTGCTCAGATGCTTACACTGACTATTAAATGAATTAAGGACCAGTGGAATAACATCTAACCCTGCCCTAACTTACCTAGTTTTAACCTATCCTGGTTCACTTTGATGTTGTGTAGATATTGTACTACTATTTTAAAAAGTGTTAAATTGTACACCCAATATAATCTTAAGAGAATTGGGAACCATTGGCCTTTTCTCAGTGTTGCCAATTGTATTAATAGGGTACTATCCCTAAGGCATAATAACCCACCTCTCTGCTTTGAAACTGAGCATCACATGCCATGATGAGAAATAAATTATTAAATACCTTAAGCCCTCATTGTCTTAACATGTTCATCAAAGATTATTCTGTGACGGTTTAATAAATTAATATGGGGAAGCCAGGATGACTCAGAGTGTTAAGTGTTTGCTTTATAGCCCCAAGGATGGAGGATCAAATCCTGGCCCCGGTCCATACATACCCATATGCTGAACTGGAGTGTGCTTCCCATGCTGGAGGACCCCAGTTTAGCTCTCACCCCCTGGTTTGGCCCCTGGCTCGAGGGAGCATGTCTCCCATGTGCGAGGCCCCCAACCCAGTTTCTACTCTGAGTGGCCCCTGCCCACCTGTCTGGAACAAAACCATGCTGAAAACTGATGATGTACAACTATGGAGACTGCTCTGAACCCTTCCCCTTCTCTCTGTCTATCTCTGTCTGTCTCTGTCAAGACACCAATAAAAATAAATCTTTTAAAAAGAAAGAATGACATGAAAAGAATGGCAGGGAAGAATAGCTATGGGCAAAAAAACCCCAATCAGGAAGACATTGAAAGAGGTTGCCTTGAAAACAAATAGATAATCGTTGGTTAGAGATGATGGTTGTAATCACTATCTGAGATTCTGGGAACATGAGGAGGTTGTTCCCAGACAGGAGTGACCACAGAAATCCCTCTGCTGGAAGGAGGATGATTAGGAATCACATTCACTTGTTAAGGCTTTCTGAGGCATGAGCATCAGTCTCTGAAACATCCTCCTAGGACAGGCTTCACATTGATAGCATGAAATGTAGTTAAATATTTTGGTGCACTCATTTTACAAAGCTCCCCTCTTAAAGAGACTCTAATCTGAGTTCTCTTCCAGCTTTGTACCCTACACTTATATTCCAATAAAATTGTTCTTATCCCATTCTTAGGGTGTGAGAACTCACAAAATTTATGATTATAACTATAAAATAGCTATTGAAACATTGGTAAATTTAATTCTCCAGGCCTATAACATGTTAAGCACCATGTCAGTCACCGGTGACTGACACTGAACTTTCCATTCGGACCGCATCAGTCATCGGTAACTGACAGTACACTTATCGTGCAGGCCGAGGTATTGTATGTTAACTGACGGTATAAAATTAAAAATATTGCATTCTATTAATAAATTTTAAATAAGTAATATGTCCCACTTGTCTTTCCATTTTTAAATGGTTATTCCTTTTTTGTTTTCCTTTGCTATAATTTCTCGCCGTTTAGGCGATGTTGTCACGTTCACGGGTAAAGAAAAATCTTTTTCTGCAGTGGAACAAGAATTACAGACAACTGACTGAATATAAAGCATTTCTAAAATAACACATTGTACAAATTGTGGTAAATAATAAATGTTTACACAGTAAATATATTCTATATATAAACATTCAGCCTTATCACAACCTAAACAGATCTCCAGTCGCCAGCATTTCGGTGAAATCTGATATAACAGGCCAAGCGGTAAGCAAGACAAAATAGCCTGAGTGCTTAACGTGTTAAGGTTTTTCTGAGTCTCCATCAATGAAAAGGCAAAACTTCACATGAGATCATAATTGAAAGAATTTTGCCTAAAATATTATAGGCAATATTTAATAAATATCTGATATATTTAAAAAATAATTTGAAGATAGATTTCTCCTATAATCAAATTCACAGGTAACTTCAAAATCTCCATTTTTATTTAATTATCAGGTCTCTAGTCTTAGGGATAAATAATTAAGCCAAAGCTTCAGGATTCCTGATTGGATAATAGAGATTATTATTACTCTCAGAGAGAGAAAAAAAAATGTAGTAGAAACTCTGACTCTGTCACATTGTAAGTATGTCTTGTCAAAACTTCAGTGAATTACTGATAAAGTTATCTAATGTGCATTGATGTTCTGGTCATGACTGTGTAAACTACTAGTCAAAGAAGAGAATAGAAGGAGAAAAAAGATGGCGGCATGAGAGGAGAACCCAGACACCTACCTGGGAAGGGACTTATGAACAAAAAGGAACCCACAGGGGAAACCCTGAGAAGCACCCTCAACTGAGAGAACCACACAACGCAGAACAACACACAAAGGTTAGAGGAAAAAGGGGAGAGCGGGAGAGGGAGGGAGAAGGAGCAGTTCAGAGACAGGAATGCGGAGCGGGAGCACAGCGTGGGGCTGGCAAAAACAAAGGGGAATTGAAGGACTATAGTAAAAGTGGAGCTGGATGGAGGGTGGGCTGGAAGCCAAGACCTAGGGAGCGTGGAAGCCCCACAGGAATGTGGACAATTTAACATCACAACTCAAGGGGCGACACGCGGTGCCCTAATCAGATCACAGAGCCTAAAGTGGAAGAGGGACTGTGGAGCAGGGTGGCAGCACTTCCTGGCGGGCAGGGTGAGAGCAGGGCACCACTGATTCACAGAGGAGATACAGCTGAGCTCCTAAAGTTGTCTGTGAGGGAGCACCTTTTGAAGACAGGGCTCTTAGAGTGAGGGCAGCGGCTCAGTGGACACTGAGGGAGCACGCTGGGCAACAATAGACGTGCTTAGAGTGAATCCCGGTCCTGCAGAGCAGTCGCAGCCGAGCCTCTGCCAAGCCCCACCTGCCTGCACCACTGCTAAGTGGAGCCCTGGGAGGCCCACAGATGGCAGGCAGGCTCACAGAGACAGTGAAAAAGCAGTACCGCCAGAGGGGAAGAAAAGCCCAGAGCTGCTCACTCAGCCCCCACTACTGCTGAGCTGCTGGCAGGCAGGCAGGCTCACAGAGGCAGTGAAAAAGCACTCCCACCAGAGGGGAAGAAAAGCCCCGAGCTGCTCACCCAGCCCCCACTACTGCTGAGCTGCAAGCAGACAGGCTCACAGAGGCAGTGAAAGGGCGTCCCATCCAGAGGGGAAGAAAAAAAGCCCAGAGCAGCTCCCCTGGCCTCTGCTCTGAACCACCAGCCTCCCTGCAGACAGAGGAATCTGCTATTGTGTCTCAGGCCCGCCCTAGCTCCTACTCACATGCTCCCACCGTAGCTCCCACCCTCGGAACCACACCTTCACTACCCTGCCTTCTAACAGCTAAAACTGCAAACTAAAGAACAGCCCCAAGGCACAGAACTGACTGCTTCCTTCAACCCTCTCCCAAAATCTCCTCCTCCCACAACTGAGAAACCCACCTGATAGGAAAACCCCCAGTGGGAAAGCATAGTCATGCGCAGAGGAAAAAGAACCACATCAAACACAATGCACACCTCGGAATCCAAAGCCCCTCCAGAAGATCAGGCGCATTCTTTAAAAAAGGAGCTTGCACACTTGGAATCAAATCTAAGTGAAACAGAATTCAGAAATTCAATAATCAAGGCACACAGAGAGCTCACTCAATGCTGACAAAGTACCCAGACACAGTTAAATGACCTCAACAAGAAATTTTCTGAGCAAACTGAGTACTTTGCCAATAAAATTGAGAAGTTAGAGCAGAACCAAAAGGAACTCCTTGAAATAAAAGGATTCATGGGAGAGATGAAAAAAGAACTGACCAGCCTGGGAAACAGGGCTGACCAGCTAGAGGAAAGAATGAGTGAAATCGAAGATAGAAACTTGGATATGTCACAGAGGGAAGAAAAAAGGGAAATGAGAATCAAGAGAAATGAGAGAGCCCTACAAGAACTCGCTGACTTTGTCAGAAAGAACAATGTTAGAATAATAGGGGTACCAGAAGGAAGCGAGATGAAATCTTCTCAGAGTCTACTAAAACAAATAGTTGACGAAAATTTCCCTACCCTATGGAAAGAATTATTTCCTCAAATCCAAGAGGAAAGCAGGAGCCCCAACCTCCTAGACCCTAGCAGATCTTCTCCAATGTACATTGTTCTGAAGATGACAAAAAACAAAGACAAGGAAAGAATCCTCAAGGCTGCCAGGGAAAAACAAAATATAACTTTCAAAGGAAAACCTATCAGGCTGTCACCAGACTTCTCAGCAGAAATGCTGCAAGGCAGGAGGGAGTGGACCCAAATCTTCAAAATATTAAAAGAGAGAAATTTCCAGCCAAGAATCAACTATCCAGCAAAATTAACCTTTAGATATGAAGGAGGAATTAAGGCCTTTTCAGATATACAGAAGCTGAGAGATTTCTCCAGCTCAAAACCGGCACTCCATGAAATACTGAAGGAGGCTATCCGACCTGAATCAAGAAATCAAAATAAATGGGAAAAAGTTGGGACAACAAAAAAATAAAAAGGAAAGAAGAAATGGATATGGGATATCCTCATATGTCAATCATCACCCTGA
>PVKE010032871.1:0-18238 GCA_004027555.1 Craseonycteris thonglongyai
TTACAAATTACTTGTGAATTATCAGCTTTAGATTCTATTTAACCATTTCAAAGCCTGGGAACCTCTGTGCAGCTAGACATGTTTCTTTTTTCTGCTCATGGTCTTTTTGCCAGACTTTAGTGCTTGCTATGAGGGCCTCCCTCTGCTTCTTATAAAAATGTACCCATGCTGATGCAGATGGTACATCTACCCCATATAAATGACTATTATTCAAGCTGAACTGTCTCAAACAGGGATTGGCTAACTACAATTCATAGGCCAAATCTGTCCTATCAGTTATTTTTATATGGTCTACAAACTAAAATTAGTTTTCATTTTTTTAAATAGTTAAAAAACAAACAAACCCAATATTATATTTTGGTTTGTGTAATAAATGAAATGCAAATCTCAGTGTCTACAAAGAAACTTTTATTGGAACACAGAAACACCCATTCATTTACATGGTACATAGGGTTGCTCTTGTGCGACAGTGACAGTTGAATATTTGTAGCACAGACTACATGGTCCACAAATCCTAAAATGCTTACTATCTGGTCCTTTACAGAAAAAAAAAAAAAAAAAAGTTTGTCTATCACTGTTCCAGACATAAACTGAAGAAGCTGTTTTTAAATCTTACACATTTTTAAAAAGAGAAATACATTCTAAAAGCATCTTGTTTTCTACACTTTATCTGTTATTTATTGCAAGTTTTTTCAGACTACCTTTTTCTTTCTTGCAAACTAATAAAAGTGAAACAAACTCTTAGATAGAAAGAACATTTTGATGGTTGCCAGATAGAAGAGGAGTTAAGGGGATGAGTGAAAAGGGGGAAGAGAGATTAAGATGTACAAATTGCTAGTTACAAAAACAGTCACAAGGATGTAAAGTACAGCATAGGGAATATAGTCAATAATATTGTAATGACTATGTATGGTGTCAGATGGGTACTAGACTTACCGAAGTGATTATTTCCTAAGTTATGTAAGTGTCTAATCACTATGTTATATACCTTAAACTAATATTTATGTTAACTGTAATTGAAAAACATTTTAAATATTTTTTAAATGATAGCTTTTGTATATGCAGCATTATTGACTTTCTTTTCCTATGTTTGAATGTGCATGAGCATGTGAGAGAGAGAGAGAGAGAGAGAGAGAGAGATGTTTTTGTTGTTGTTGTTGTTTGTTTTTACAATTAAGGGTGTTTAAAACTTCCTAGAGAAATAAGTCAGAAACCTATGAGGAGTTCGGAACCAACGTAAGCAGGAAACAACTGAAGGCAACAATTCAACGGCTTCCCTAGACAGTGAATCATCTGTTCCCAAAAGAGTAATAGCCATGGAAAGTGCTATGACTTCACAGGAGAAAAGAGATCATTGTAGACTGAAGAGTTCATTAGGGGAAATTTATTCATCCAACAAACCTCTACTGAACCCTGAGAGTGTCGCAAGCACTGCCCTACCAGGGAGGATTTAGCAAGTGAGCAAGTGATACAAAGTATTCGCCCTTAAAGAGCTCACAGTCTAGTGGGGAATACACAAAACTGGTAAGTGAACAAACAATTCAGAAGATTCTAGATTGTGATCGGTAGCATGAAAGAAATAACTGATGAGATAGAACGTGACTGATGGACCAAGAAAGGTCTTTCTGAAGAGGTGCCATCTGGACTATGGTTTGATGGTTGAGTACGAGCCAAGGGAAGAGGAAACTGCCTGTGCAGACCTGGGGCCTGGAAAAGTCCCAAAGTGCTCTGGAAGTATCAGAGCAGTTCTCTCTGTGCAGGAGGAATGGTGTAAAGCTGTGACATGAGAGTATAAAATGGCCTTGAGAAATAGTAGGCTGACCAGATGTCCCTTTTTATTAGAGAAGTAGGAGGAGAAAGGATGAAAATTATATTGTAGGCTAAGAGATCTGGAGATCTGGATTATAGTCTAATTTAGAAATGGGAGATGTAAATTAGATGCCTTCTAATTAGAAGTAATAGTTGATAATGTAGACATGAATAAGTTCTTCTGAAAATAGAATAAATTAGATATATCAAATATTAATTGAGCACCATTTACAATGACTGGCACAGTTCTGGGCACTAGAAATATACCAGTAAACAAAAGAGTTAAAGTCCCTGCCCTCACGGGACTGGCATGGAATCTGGGGAAATACAGACAAGGAATAAATAAACACAACCAGAAAGAATGTTAGTAATGATAAATAATATGATAATGTGTGGAGTCAGGAAACTTAGGGAAACTTCCTTGATAAGCTAGCATTTGTGCAGATACCTGAAAGAAGTGAGGGGATGCACTATACAGATATAAAAATGACAGAAAAAGCCGAGAAATGTAGTTGAAGAAAGGCTCACTTTTAGAGGGCAAAGAGAAATAAACAGGGAAAGACACCAAAAATAAGTGGAGAGAAAGAGAAATTAAACTAACTCGGTGATGACTGGATGGCTCAGCAGGTTGAGCACCTGTCTTGCAGCCCCAGGGTCTGAGGATCGAATTTCAGCCAGGCCAATGCGGATCCATATGCTAAACTGGCACGTGCCCTTAGTTCGGTTCTTACTGGGGTGAGCTCCCTATGTGGGAGGCCCCTGGCCCAGTTCCTGCCCTGTGCAGCCCCGCATCCACCTGTGGAGTGACACTATGTAGAAAATTAATGACGTGCAACTACGGAGATGGCTCTGGACACCACCCCCTTCTCTCTGTCTCTCTCTGTCAAATAAATCTATAAAAAAAAGAGAAAGTAACTCAGGAGAAATGCCTTTTAAAAATGGCAGAGTGGCTTTATAGGAGTCACAGACTTTATAAATTATGATCCATTGGTCTAAAAATGTAAAACCCATACACTGAAATTAGGTTCAGGCCTTGTTCTATTAGAGGTTGAAAAACTTTTTCTATGAAGGATCAAAAAGTAAATATTTTCACCCACTGCAACGACCCAAGTCCTCCAGTAGGATATGAAAGCAGCCACAGACAATTCATAAGTGAATGATCACAGAAGAAAATATGGTACTCAATCATATTTTAAAAAACTGTCTTCTGTGACCAGTATCGTCTGTGCAGTTGTATTATCCATGACTGTCTTGTTTGCTGACCCTGCTCAAACTGCACAGATCATTTTTTTCTTTTTCCACAACAGAGCTTTTCCTCTCTACTAGAACATTATTTTCTTTTCTTATCCTTAAGTATATGCTGAATTACTTTTTCCTTAGCTTAGTCTGTCTTATCTGTCCCATCTAAAGAAATTCAACTCCATTTGTATTATATAGGCTGACCAGATGTCCCATTTTAAACAGGACAGAAAAAAAAAGGTACCGTCCCATTTCAAATGGTCCATATGCTCAGCCTAGTCTCACTGGGAAAAAATTCAAGGTGTCAGTAGGCTGACTGTACGAACCATTTCAAATGGGACAGTACCATTGTTTTCTATCCCATTTAAAATGTGTCATCTGGTGAGCCTACTATTATATCACCCTGTTTATTTTCTCTATGGACCTATTCAGAGTTAAATATGGCCTAGTTTATGTACACTTGTTTATTATCTGCCTCCCGCACTAGACTATAAGCTCCCAAAGGAAAGGAATTTCTCTTATTTACTGTTATTGAATAGAATCCTACCATGTAGTCAGTTTGTCATAACACCCTATATATATATATTTAAAATGAATGATATCTATCAAAGGTATAAGGGGAGGTACTGGGGTTTAATGTGATATCTTTGATACCTGGATACAAATAAACTTAGTTTTCTAACTACTTTGTGACCTTTGGCGAGTTATTTAATTGCTCCTTAGTTCAACCATCTGTAAAATCAATAGTCTTTCATGATGATTAAGCCAAAAACAGTTAGTTTATTCCCTATATACAGAAGGACACAACAAATGCCAATTTCCTTTTATTCTTCACCTCAATCATTCTCTACCTTGTGCAAAATGCTGTGCAAGATCCAAAATTAAAATGTTCTTACCTAGAAAGAGCATTACAATAAAGTGAGATACCTGTATCACACAAATATCTTAAGTATGGGCAGAATGGGTATCAGAAGTTTTCTTCTGAACTCCAAACATGTATACTTGAATTGTTCAGTTGAATGTCTTCAGGCATCTCATTGTTAGCATATTTGAAGCTTAGCTCTTATTTTTTTAAAGATTTTATTTTTATTGTTTGAAAGAATGAGAGTAAGAGAGAGAGAGAGAGAGAGAGAGAGAGAGAGAGAGAGAGAGAGAAAGTAAGGAGGGCCCAGAGCTGTCGCCATAGTTGCAAATCATTAGTTATGACATGGTTTCATTCCACACAGGTGGATTTGCATCCACACAGGGTGGGAACCGAACCAGGGGCCTCCCACATAAGTGGCAAGACCTTCAGCACCATCCCAGTGGTTACCAGTTGTGCTGCAGTTCAGCACAAGGGTTTGCACAGGCCGGTGTCAGGATTCAATCCCTGGACCTCATGATTGCAAGGTAAGCATTCAATCAATGAGCTATCAGAGCATATCCTAAAGCTTAACCTTTGATTTCTACCCATTCTTCATCAAAACAGTTTTTCTCTAGTCAGTCTGCCCCATCTCTGTAGAGCAGGGGTATCCAGTTTTTTGGCTTCCCTGGACCACATTGGAAGAAGAATTGTCTTGGGGCACTCAAAAAAATACACTAACACTAACAATAGCTTATGAGATAAAAACAATTGCAAAAAAATTCTCATAATGTTTTAAGAAAGTTTACGAATTAGTATTGGGCAGTGTTCAAAACTGTACTGGGCTGCATGAAGCCTTCAGGCCATAGGTTGAAAAAGCTTGCTTGCTGTTCCAGGTACCTTCCTCCACCTTTTTCTCAAAACATAAAAAAAAATTTTAAAAATGTAAGTTAACCTTGACATGTCTATATGCTCATCCCCAGAATCTAGTTATCACTGTACTTGCTATTTCTCTCCCCAAACATAAAGTTGTTTCCTGATCTGCACCTTGATTGCCACATCATAGTCCATCAAATCTTGCCTAAATTAAACAACCTACTATATTTACTGCTTCCATTCTTGTAAATACATTTCCTATTCACCCTCTATACGGCAATGACTTATTGTTAAGGTAGAGCTGAGTCATGTGACTCTCCAGTGATTTTCTGTTTTATTTGTAGAAGATACAGAACCCTTTCTGTGATCTCCATTACCTGGCCCGTGACTTACCCATCAATGTTATCCCAAGTATTTTCCCACTAACAACAGCTCTCCAGTCACAGTTACTTTTTTTTTTTTTTTTCCTTTTAATTTCATACCAATTCTTCCTGTGGCAAATTCTTACTCAACCATCAGGTCTTGGCTTAAATGCCAAGAAGAACTTTCTAGCACTGAACAACCATTACCACCATATCTAAGTAAGAATTTTGGTTAGTCTTTCTTCCTCATATAATTTACCACAGTTTAAATTATATCTATGGATCGGTTTATTTACTTATATAGTGTTGGTTTTTAACGTTTTGCCCTTATGTTTCATACAACAATGCAACTTATATATTCATTCATTCATCTACATAAGTTTTACATTTAAAAACTTAAAATTTTGGCCCCTACCAAGGGTCACCTCTATAAGTGTCCAGACCAGGCATGTTTGGGTCAGCTTTTTGTGTCCAGAGGATAGTGGGTCTCTGGCAGGCATTTAATAAATACTGATTTCATATAATGAAGGAAGTAAGAAAAGAAGAGTAGCAGACTAATTTTAACTGGGGAGGCAGAACTGGACAGGTTAAGTACAGCACTCTATGATAATGTAATAAGAACAAGGACGTGATTTCATGTTGTTCAAAAAATTTTAGACATTTCACCTTATCAAAAAGAAGTCAGAGGGCTTATGTCCTTTTCAAAGTAGGGAGAGCTGAGGTGGGACATGCATGCCTAACTAAATGTAATTGTTTGCAGAAAGAGGAGTAGATGAACAGTAGTAACAGGATATCCCATTTATTAGTCTGAGTGCCAGCACTAGTGCATTACTTCACTCGACCCCACAACACACTCTGAACCAAGTACAACTACTCCCATTTTATAGACCAGTTTGGGACCATTATACTGCAAAAACAATCCCAAGATCCTGGTGGAATTACAGTTGATTTTCATGAGTTTTTGATTGAAATATAAACACATTAAAGAATGACTACTGATAGCAATTAATACCTGAGCTCTATATTTGTGAACATCTCTTTTCCATCAAGTACAGGAAATCATTTTGGTCTTTGGATTGTCAAACCAAAACCAAAAAAAAAAACAAAGAAAAAAATCCCCAAACAAACAATGATTTAGTCTTCTTCTCCACCCACATCCACGCACAAATAATAAAAATTTATACTCTAAGATTAAATTAAGTACTCTATTTCACTACAGTTATTTACACGTAGTTAAAAGGGCATACAAACCCATTATAATTTTGCCTCACTTATGTAGCCTAAATTATATTACACAATAATATATTTATTTTCTGTTAAGAAATCTAGATTTAAAAGGTAAATATTTCATATTTCTTATATAGTATGGTATATTTGAGATATCATGAATTTTTAGGGTAAAATTTAAAGTTGATAGAGGTTATTCTCTTTAGTAAGTCTTATTGCATTTTAGGGAAAGTAAAAAAACAAATGAAGGAGCTAGGAAAAGTTAAAAGAGAGTTATTTAGACAGTGAGTTTGGAGAAAGAAAAAGGAGACTACCTAGGAAAGAAGGATAGAGAAAGTAATGCTCTCAAATAACAGGGACAGATTTTTCAAAAGGAGGAAGGTTCATATTTCAGAAAGGAAATAAAGTAGCCCAAATGGATATTGAAGTTGATTACTAAGACATTTTGTAGTGGCAAGGAAAATGTTTCAGTACCTTAGTCTCAATTATATACCCATTATAAATTACCTATCTCATTTTTTGAAACTTATCAATGAATTCAATGTATGACTTTATATTATTTCAATATATATATAAAATCTATTTCAGAATATATACCATATATATATATATATATGTATAAATATATATTCTATTATCTAATAAGAATAATTTCCTCATTATCTGTTCAGTCCCTACATCTTTAACATTCTATTTTGTAGTCATCAGCCAAACCTTGAATAAAATACTGTTCAGCATATAAAATCATATTTTCTTTAAATCTCATTATTAGATTTTCAATTCAGTTTAACTTTTACTAAAAAGTATTTTTATTCTTTGATGTAACTTAAAAAAAGAAAAAACATTAATTTCCCCCTAAGCCCACAGCATGAATTTGAAAACAATTGCATCTATCTGAGATAAATGCATTGCAGGTTCAAAACCTGATAAATATTTTAGAAGATACACACATAAACACACTCACATCTGCTCTCTTTTATAGTTACATGCCAGAGACTGATCAGAAGATCAAATGAAAGAAAACACATACAATTAGTCACATAAGTAATTATTTATATTTCTAAAGTTAAAACTCTTCATGTGAAAAATGTAAGAAGGCAACAAAAGCAGCAAACTATTTTTGACATTTCAAAAGACATTATTTAAAGAAAAAAGAGAACTAATTCATTTATAAATTCAGGAGGATGTAGTAGTGGCATAGAATTATTTGATGCATCTGTAGAAATAATTGATAAGATTCTACAGACTACACATAATGGATTACATGCTAAGGAGCAGAAATTATAAAATTAAAGCATTCCTCTGTGTGAATAAGTGAAGGGAAGTACAATCTGATAATGACAAATACATGGAAGAGAGGAGTAGCTTCTTAAGATACCAAAGTGAAAATACCATTGAAATGTTTGTGGATCTTTATTGTCATAATGCCACAGAAAACAGTTGTGTTATACACTCTTTTAAAACATACAAAGCACAAATGTTTTCTAGATTTCATTATATTATTTGGCTAGAAGTCTGGGATCTTGGTCTGCTTTGTGAAATAAACAATAAGTGTTCAATAAAGATTGTTTAAAAATAAGGTATTAAACTTAGGTAGAAACCTTTGAAGCTTCCTAGAGAGGCAGACCACACTAGGAGGCACTGAGTGATCTGACCAAAGGCACACACACACATACCCAATCAGTAGCACAGCCCATATCTGTCCCTATATTTGTTCACTGCCAATTACTAGGGCCTATTACACACCAGGTACTAAATATATCTTATCTTTAATCTTTACAATAACTCCTCAGGGAAGATATTATTATCTCTACTTTAGAAAAGAGCAAACGAAGGGATTTAGAGATGAAATGACTTGCAGAAGGTCAGGTAGCTGAGGTATAGCCAAGGTTTGTGGCCATATCTATCTGCAAAGCCAGCATGCTTTTCTAGAGACAAAATAGCGTGCATGCTTGCATCGACATACAGGGCACTGGTCTTTAATCTGAGTCATATTTTTCAGTTGTCAAATTCAGATGAGAACCTATTTATTTGGAATTCAGTGAAGGAAGCAATGGGAAAGAGGAACTAATTTAGCATAGAATTCTTAGTATAACGCATAAAATAGAAAAAATAAAAATAAAAACAAAACAAAACAGTTGAAAGGGAAGGGAATCAGTGGCTCCCCCCCCCCCCCGCCCCGCCGGCACTGGTTATTGTTATAAAGGCAGGCCACTATTGCCATAGAGATAAGCAAGTATTGCCATAGAGACAGTTAAAATGAATTCTTTTTTCATATTCACAAAAAGTTGCAGCAATATCCTTCTAATTAGTTGAACAGCAAAATTGGAAAAATGGTCTGCAGAGTGCTAACTTTAGTAATTTTGAATCCTTACTGCATAAACCAATAGAGACCAGAGGTACTATTTTATAACATTCAAATTTGTTTTCAGATCAGTTTTAAATTTTATATTTGTGTTCTGTTCCCTAAGTGTGATTCTACTAGATTCGGAAAGAATTAATCTCAAATAGAAGAATGAAATCATGCTGGGAAGGCCTGTCATTCCAATATCTTTTAGATGCAATATTTCCAGTGAAGTAGGAAGCCATTTAATTTCCCCCATGGGCCCTATGCTAGTCCCACCATGGAAAGCCATTCCCTAGTTGGAATCCTTTTCCAGATCTCTTGAACTAAAGCAAAGCACTGATCCCTTTATGCAAAGCTTGTGTTCCGAGCTTCCCTAGAGCACAGAAGTCACAGGTAACTTCTTTGCAGAAGCTCAGGTTCTTTACAGACAATAATTAATAAAAAACCAAGCCCAAAATGTTTGTGATTAGGTCTGTGTGTCAGCATGCAAGAAACCCAAGAGTTCTTGGTCTGTATTCTTTACAGAAATCTTCACTCTGAAACTGTGATTTTCTATTTCAGGACAGCTTTCACAAACCATGTCCAATACACCAAGATGTATCACTAAAACACATATATTCATCTCTGTTACATATATGTCAGCCTTTAGGCTTTAAACTCTTTTGTCATAGACATGCATAGTAAGGATAGAAGTCAGCTTTTCCTCTACTTTTCCTATTCATGTTCCAATGGTACTGAGCATTACTATGAATTCTAGATGTTGTACATGTCCAGCTGAGATTTGTGTGACCATATTTGGTTTCTTTAGACCAGGGGTCTCCAAACTTTTCAGCCTCATTAACTATCAAACAGCAGTTTGGGGGCCGACTACACACTCGAGGTCCAAATAAAAAAGAATCAAAACATAGGTGTTGTTTTTAATTATTTATTTAATATTATTTTATTCAGATAAAAAGGTCTCCACGGGCTGGATGAGAGGGCCTCGTGGGCCGCATCCGGCCCGTGGGCAGTAGTTTGGAGACCCCCTGCTTAGACCATGAGTATTTCCCCAGTAAGTACAAAATCCAAAAGAAATAATAGGTCCAAGTGCCAAATACTTGGTCTTCATTTAAGCATTCTTCACTAGAGAGTTATTAAAGGATCCAAAGGGAAATTGAATGAGTAACAAGTAAGTTCACAAAATTTTCATTGGCTAGATATACTGTAAAATATTTATTAAAGGAATGATTCAGGCATCCTTTAAATATGGGTAACTACCTTATTGTAGATATATATGAAAATATTGCCACAAATAAAAATAAAGGCCAGAAATCATTTTATTTTGATGTAGAAATATAAAATAAATTAGTAAGATTTCCCTAGAATCAGATCAAATGTTACTGTGAAGTTCTTTATATCAAGGGTGCCCAAAAATGTATATACATTTTAAGAGATGTTTATCTATGTATTACTTTTCTAACTTCAACTGAATTATGGTAGCAATTTGTACTATAATGTTCACTCAAAAGGTGGCATTGGAGATAGGCAGGACAGTCAAAAAAAAAAGGCAGATGCATGGTTGACATTTGAGGAGCGCAAGACCATTTTGAAGTAGTGTTTGAAATTCAAGAACATTGTGAAAGTACAACAACAATGGAGGTGTGAGTTTGCAACAGAATCTGCAACACACTTAACAACTGCACACATCTGTGATAAGTTTGAGAATCATAGTAAATTGAAATGGCATGTGCAGCGATACAAGTGGACACTTTGGTCAATGTTGCTAAAGCAGAAGTTCACTGTATTTAAAAGTGTCTGGATGTAGATAGCAACCACTTTGAGCACCTCTTGTAATTGAAAAAGCCAAACATGATTTGTATTCATCTTTTGTTATTGGTATATATAGAGTATTATAATTTTAATAGTTTTTTTCTTTCTTAAAAATTGTATACATATTTTTGGCACTCTTTGTATAGCAGAAGTAGTTTAGAGTGTGGTTGGTTGAGCAAGATAGTGAAACAAATCTTTAACTTTCAAGTATTAAGATGCAAAGGAACAAAAATGCATCCACTTTGAATAGAAAGCACGGATGTGGGACGAATTGTGTGGGTGTCCTAAAACTCTGGCAGCAAGACTGTTAGGAGTAAAGAGTATCATGGATTTTTGTAAAACTGTTAATTTGGGGAACATTATACAATATAAGGGATGCTTTACCAAACATTTTTCTTGGAAAGACTGAGGAATAAAAGAAGAAAAAATAAGTAAAAACATTTTTCTTTACAGTGTGCTCAAATGGCACTTCTGAAAAGAGTCTCTTAAAATAATAGTCACTGTCTAATACTGCGAAATTTTCATTAAAAGATACACCTAAAACTATCAACTATATCTAAATAAAATCTTTTTTGAAGAAAAACGAGAAATACAAGTCCAAACTTTTTTGCTTTGGATTATAAAGTTTAGAGACATTTAAATAATTTCCAAAGTTGGTTTTAGACACTTGTTTATAGTATTATAGACAGATTTGGATATAAATTTGTATTCTTTTTGTAGCAGGTTCTTGGAAATGTAGTGGGGACATTTCCTTGAATCCTTTCTGCCACACACTATGTCTATCCATTTAGGAAACTCCAAAAGATCAACCATTAAAATATTTCTAGCATCAGACCTCTGCTTACTATTCCCCCTGGTGTCTGGTCCAAACCACCAAGTTTTCTAATCTGGTCCTGCAATTAATATTCTACCAGTTTTCCTACAGTTTATTGGTTCCCCCTCCATAGTCAGAATTGTGCTTTTATGATATAAATGATACCACACTACTGCAGTCAAATCACTCCACAGTCTGGCTTCCCCCTTCCCTTTCTGACTTCATCTTCTCCCACAGCCTTCAGTGCCTCCCTATATCAAGAACATGGATGCATCATGACTTCTGTATTTATTGTTTCTTCTGCTTGAAATGTTTTTCCCCTCTCCAGGCTTGCAGGCCTATATGCAAATATTGCTTCTTTGATGAGAAGCTTTCCTTAACCATCAACCTAAAATGATTCTTCTCTCTTCACTCTATCATCTCACCTTGATGGGTTGTTTTATTTCTCTTAATATCATTTACAACTACTGGGCCCATTGCATGGCAATTGTTTTACAGCTGTCTCTGCTATGAAACAAGTTTCATAAGAGCAAGAGTACTGTCTTATTTGTTCACAAAAAATCTTCAGAATCTGGAACATATTTACTGCACGAAACTTTAAGACCTCTTAAACCAATTGAATCCATGCGTCATTATCGATCTATTATATTGACACTAGGGAGCATCTAAAGAGGGTTCTCAGTTGAATGAAAGAGTGTCCATCCACATCCACTGAGCAGTGTGTCTTGCCACTAGATGGGTCTGAGAAGTCTTTCACAACAACCTCCCCAGAGCTTCCATCCCCATCCACTTAGAAAAAGTGGGTCAAAGAAAATATCGTGAGACAATTCCTACTACATGAGAAATAATGAAGCACAGTGAAGCATATCCTTTCAAGTCATAGTTTAAAACTACATTTGAACTAATATTTTCTCAAGGGAACTAGTATTTAGTACCAATAAAAAAATGATATTTTTAGTTTTTTCTTTCTGATCTAACAAAAAACACACCACTTGCTTCATGTGTCCACGTCTAGCAAAAAAGAGTGAGTGGTAATGAGCCAACAGATGGGGGCAGAATCGGACACTTTCAGTCTCAAGTGTAGCTGACTGCACCAAAGTCAGGTGCTATGGACAAACGAAAGAAGATGGTGACTTGTGCATTTCTCAGGCTCAGTGGCAACTGACTACAAGTGTATTATTTTTAAAGAAAATTAAATAAGTGAAGATGTATAAATGACAAAATTAAGCAGTACATTAAGAAATAAGCCTAGAAGTAGAAGTTACTTGACTTCTATAATTACATCATCAGATTGAACTTTGGTTTCTCAATTGAAGAACAAGATATTCTACCAAAAATGATAAAATTTACCAATGAGGGTAAGAAATAACACAGATTTCATATTGATAAGACAGTATCGTAGAGAGAAAGGAGATGTCAAAATTGCATCATGTCATACATCAGATTAAATTTGGATTCAATTTCAGAAAAAAAAATCAAGAATGGATGCTTATTCTGAAAATATCAGTATTTCATATTTCTAAAACAAGAATAAACAATTATATTTAGCTTGCTTAAGAAAAATGTCTAAATTTTAATGTTCATAAAGCACTGCCCTTATTGAATTAATGGAGAAGAACTGAAAGTATACTTTCTAGAATCTTCTGTCTCTTAAGGTTTATACATAAGAACTATTTCTGAAATTTCTTACAGCTAATGATAATACTCTGTTTTTACATATTATTGACCTAAAAAAAATTCCCTTTTAATCTGATATTGTTAACTTTGACTTGTGCCCAAGGAATAGTTGTGAGGTAGCAATAAGTAGTGTAGCAACATTCACTACTGCAAAGTAAATTTTTGGAGGTTATTGTATCAAAATATTTAGGGTGTGAGCCATTGAACCAACATAAAGAACTCTGAAATTTAGAACTTATTCACTGTGTCTGAGCTTATCTTAGAATATTTTTATGTAATAACATCAGGAATCATGGAAAATTTTCTTAATTCTATTATATGAACTTTGTTAGCAATTGATACTAATTAGCATATTTATATTTAAATGTTTTCTAGCTTTTAATAATTACATTATAATGATTGCACAGTCTTTTCCTGAAACTCTTTATATCCACAACTTCTGATTATTCTTACTGTGACACCTGCTATGATTCTTTGATTTTAATAATAGGCATTACCTTAAATTTTTTATCTCAGGTTACTGTCCTAATAGTAGAAAAAAACTTTTATGGTCTCAGCTACCACATCTATGCAATGATAACCAAGTATATACAATAAACTTCACTTCTCTAGTAAAGCCTAAGACCTCATCTTATTTTCCCACTAGAGGGTAATACTTGTATCCAAATATTAATATGTGAAACTCAAATGTTTGTCCAGTACATATAATCTCAATTTCTCCCTTCTGTCTTATAGCTCAGTCAGTTAAGGAATGCCATCATTTCTACACTCAGACAATCTCAAATTCATCATCATATTTTGGTTACTGCTTTTACTAACATTAATTCAAATCTTCATCATCTCCTTCATGGATTATTGTAGAATACCTTCTCGTATTCATGTTTATAGTCTTTCTCAATTTTGAAAAATTCTCTTTCTGATATAACATATGTCTAATCAAAGCTTAACTCTCAACAAGCCAAGTTTCAGTAGCTTCCTATTATCTTCAGAATTCAGAATCATCCAATCCCATTTCTCAGCCTCTTAAATTTTATTTTACTTTCTTTACTTCCATATATATGTTTTTATCAAAATATACCACTTACCCCCTAAACACAACCTCAACCTTGACAATTCTAGACTGTTTTTTGCTAAAAGAATATTTTGGAATGTAACCATCTCTTCGCTCTTCATGTTCATCTCTTTGCTACTTCAACTATCAACAGTTCAGGCCATCCTTCAAAGTCTATATGAAGCAGTTCCTTCTCTAAAAATGTTTTCTAGATATTTACAAAAACAAAAACAAACAAAAAAAACACCTCTTGGAATCATGTAATATTTGGTTTATATGACAAATGCCAAGTATACTTGGTATTCTATTTATTTATTTAATTATTTTTATGTCTACAACTAGACTGCAATCTCCCTGTTAAGAATATCCATTTATTTTTTTTCTAAAGATTTATTTTATTGTTTTTGACAGAGACATAGAGAGACAGAGACAGAGAGAGACAGAGACAGAGAGAGACAGAGAGGAGGAGGGCCCAGAGCACTCTCCATAGTTTAATGTCATTAGTTTTCGATATGGTTTTGTTCCACGCAGGTGGGCTGGGGCAGCACAGGGTGGGAACTGGGCCAGGGGCCTCCTGCATGGGAGGCATGCCCAAACCATGGGGCAAGAACTGAACTGGGGGCCTCCCACATGGAAATCACACTCCAGTTCAGCACATGGATCCACAAAGGCCAGGGCTGGGATTCGATTCTCTATCCCCGGGGTTGCAAAGCAAGAGCGCTTAACCCACTGAACCATCCCACCTTCCTGAATATTCATTGATTTAATGACTTGAATTACTTAGGAAAATTGTAAGAGACAGTTTATTTATTTTTAATTGAATACAGTCAGTAGGCTAGCAGCATGTAACACATAACTGATCTTCCCTGAATTCAGTTTGATGAATACTACTAAAGTTTTAAGTTCAAAATTAAAATAATTAATTTAGAAAGAATAGGCTATTCTTACCAATAATAAAGCAAATATAATGTGCCACATGAAGTTACTATGGAAAAAAGATGACTAAAAGCATAATAAAAAAACAACAACTATAGAACACTCAGCTGCAACTTTAGACAAATCTATAGAACAATGGAAATCCATGCATGTACTCTATCACTCTAATCATGTAAGAGTTCATACAGTCTATTCCATCTTTAGAAGTGAAAACAATGGGCCCCAAATAATATATAGTATTTCTTTTTCCTCTTCAGTGCTTTATCTTTGTCTCCCTCAAATCTAAATATTTCTGAGTCATGAATCCCATATTTATCCTTTAATTCCATTTTATACTGTAGTTAATATAAAAATGATAAAAGGACATTTTCAAGAGAATGTGGTTAACAAAGCATGGAGGACATGAAGGTTGAACTATAGGAGGAAGTTTAATTTGTCAGTCAAAGGTTTCCAGAGGCTTTTCTGAGAGGAGTTTCAGGAAAGTGGTAAGAGAAATGCTGGACTACAAAGAACTAAAGAGAAAATGTTTAGACAGAAAGTATAGAAAGCAAGTTTAAACTACTCAAATAATAATTCTGTTGAAGAAAAATAATTAATCTTAAATATTAATAAGATATGATTTCCCCTGACCTAATTGATATAATCAATGTGTTAAATACATTAAAAATTTACATATTTACTAAAATAAAACCCATTTACCTATACAGCATATTTAGAACATTTAGAATGCAAGTTTACAATAAACTGAGGCATAGTGATCATTGAAATTTTTCTATAGCATATCAATTTTTCATATTTATTTGTTCATTCATTTATTCAGTAATTATATAAGCTATATAGTAGTAATTAGTCATTAGTAAGTACTCATTAACTTTCATTTATTATAATCATCATGTGTCGATTTTGTCTTATATCTGAATATGGAAAATATTCTATTTAAGGTAAATTATTTTATATATGCATTGAGTTGTTTATAGAACTATTTTTCCTAAAACTGGTAGTAAACATTTTGAGATCACAGCTTTTTGAAAAAGTGATCAAAATTATGGATTTACTCCCTCCAAAAACAAACATACATGCATATATACCAGAATGCTCATAGATTTTGTATAAGAACATTTCATCTATCAGAAGCTGAGATAGGTAGGGACATTTTTCAGATAAAAGTATCTAACTTTTTATTTAAACTATTTTTGAAGAAAAATTTTCCAAGACGTGTCACTCGTTTTCTTGTCATCTTAATCAAATTATAGGAATTTTTATCCTGATGAATAAAGACCATTAATTCAGACTTAAATTATTGTTCTATATCTTAGAACTCATGTTCTTAAGAGTGAAGCATGAGGAGTTGTTTGCTCTCACATTATGGACTCCATACTCTGCTCCATTCTTTGAGTACTTCTTTGTCCTTAATGTCTCAATATTTCATCTACTTTATTTGGTATATCTGTGCTCCTAACACCATTATCTCTGCTTCCAACTCGTTCTTTCTAAACCAGAAACTAGAAATGCTGAAACTATACTTAAAGCTGAAATAAAATAGGCTATGGGTGAGGTTCTGAGACTATCTTATTGAATTGTATGGTCTTTATGACACTTATTTTTGTCTGTTGAACTCTGTCTCTTTCTTTGGGAACTTATTATTTACATTCCAGAAAATTGAGGTAACTATGCATATAAAACATAAAAAAATTGCAATTTCTTTAAAAGATATGATGATCTTCTGAAGTTATTTAAGTAGCCTTAGTCCAACACAATCTGAAGAAAAAGGCTATAAGAAATTACCAACCATTCTTAGTTAACTAGTCTCTATTTATCACACAGGCCGTGTGTATATGTATATGCACGTGTGTGTAGTGTGCTCAGTATAATAAATTTGATGTTGAATAATATTTGAATTTGGGATGTTAAGACATTGAATGCCAATTCACACACTTCACAATTTGCTATTGTAAAATATTCTATGTGTCCTTGTCCAAAAACATTGGGAATATCAGATAAAATAGTATAATCATGTTTTATATATACTAGTATCAAATTATATAACATGAAGAATATTAATAGTAAGGAATCATTATTCATATTATACTAATTTGATACTAGTAGATTGTGATGGTTAATTTTATGTGTAACTTGATTGGCTAAGGAGTGCTCAGACAGCTTGTAGAACACTATTTCTGTGTATGTGTGTAACTGTTTTTCTGGAATAGATAAGCATTTGAGTCAGTAGACTGAATTAAGAAGATATCTCTCACTAATGTGGTGGGCATAACCCAATCTATTGAAGACCTCAATAGAATAAAAAGGCTGAGGATGGGTAAAGTTGCTCTCTGTGGAAGTTAGGACATCCATCTTCTCATGCCTTTGTGCACTGGTGCTCCTGGTTTTAAGGTCATTGGATTCAGGCTGGACTTACATCTCTGACTTTCCTGGTTCTGAGGCCTTCACATTCAAACGGGAATTATGCCATCAACTTTCTTGGTCTCTATAGCTTGCAGACTATAGATCATGGGACATCTCAACCTCCGTAAATATATAAGCTATTCCCTCAAAATAAATCTCTTTCTATATATTTACATATATCATGTTGATTCTGTTTCTCTGGAGAACCATGACTAGTATATAGATACATTTCAGTAAATTCTTAAATATTATTCAAAATAACCTTTGGTCATCAAATTCCAGTAAGTCAGTCCCTGGGATAGTATTTAGAAAAAAAAACAATAAAAAAGATCTCTTGATATAGAAAAGATGGCGGCATGAGAGGAGAACGCTGATAACTGCCTGGGAAGGGCCTTGTGAACAGAGGGGAATCCACAGGGGAAACCCTGAGAAGAAACCTCAACTAAGAGAACCACACAACGTAGAACAACACCCAAAGGTTAGAGAAAAAAGAGGAGAGCGGGAGAGGGAAAGGGAAATAGCGGTTCGGGGACAGAGACTCGGAGCGCGGCCCGGGGCTGGCAAAAACAAAGGGGGATTGGGGGACTATGGTCAAAGTGGAGCTGGATCGAGGGAGGGCTGGAAGCCAAGACCTAGGGAGCGTGGAATCCCCACAAGACTGTGGACAATTTAACATCCGAACTCAAGGGACAGCACACAGTGCCCTAATCAGATCACAGAGCCTAAAGTGGAACAGGGACTGTGGAGCAGGGCAGCTGCACTTCCCGGCGGGCGGGGTGAGAGCAGGGCACCAGCCCACAGCAGCTCAGCACCCCTGATTTACGGAGGAGATTGACTGTGAGGGAGC
>PVKE010032872.1:0-18235 GCA_004027555.1 Craseonycteris thonglongyai
CGAGGCTTTATAATTTCTATGATAAACTTAGAGGGTTGCTACATAAAAGCAACTTACTTTCCCTACCAATATCAAGGGGAAGATGGTTAGGGATGACAGTAATAGGGAAGAGAAACAACACTCAGAAATGTCCAACTGTTTGTGTTTTCAATCAGACCTTTCTCAGTGGTAACCTGGACTCTGCCTTTCAGAGATTTACATACAGTACCTGGGACCCACGATATCTTCATTGTAAAGAAATACCATGTGTGGTGATGTGTGAAATAACTTGACATTTTCCAATAAACTGAGAATTCTCAATTCGAGGTGTATGGTTACACAATTTGAACTTGAGAATACCTAACTAAATCCTCCTCACCAACTTCAAGTAAATCTAAAGACTTCATCACAAGTCAAGCATTGTTTATGATCTGTAACAGAAGCTGTGACTATAGGTAAACTATTTCCCACTATGAACCTCAGGTTCCTTATCTGTGAAATGGTTTAACAACCTGTTCAGAGTTTTGAGAAATCCAAAGAGCTAGTGGGCAAAGGATTTCCTATATAGCAAACACTTTGCTATACAATTCAGAGGCATGATATTATTCATTATAATGTCAGGGAACCTTGATGCAAGAGCTAATATCATGCATGGCTCAACAGGCTTCATAAAGAAGTTTTGGTTAACAGGAGCTAACTCCCTCATTGCTATACAACTCACTGTTCAATAACCCATATTAGGACAGACAGGTTCACATGTAAGTCCATAGCTCCTGGAACTGATGTACTAAAAGGCAGCCCTAGCCTGAGTATGAAACCTTCCATTTTCAATTTTCTTGTGACCTCCAAGCATTAATAATCACTGTCACTCTTCTACCTTCATCCTGTCTCTCTGCTCAAGGCTAATGAAACTCTCTTGACTGGTTCTGGTCTCTCAGCCTTTAAAAGTTGCCTAAGTTTTACTCAACTCAAAATACTTCTCCTCGATGTACAAACTTCATTAAGGAAACAATAGTCTGTATACACTGTCCAGATTTTAAATTTGAAAAGTTAACTACAAAAAGGAAAAAATGTTGGGGGACAAGGGTGGTAGAAAATTTATTTAAGTTTTATTTTTAATATTCCAGAAATTTAATAAATTTTAAATCGCAGAAGATAAAAATGTGAATTATTCTGCCATGAAGACACTGAGGAAATGGGTAAAAATTATTCACACAACAGAAAATGACCGCTAAGCATGTGAAAAGATGCTCAACTCCACTGGTAGAAAGAAAAGCATAAATTGAAACCACATTGAAGGACCATTTCAAACTCTGTCATGTCATTTGAAAGCATTTTGACAGATGATTATGCCAGGAATTAGTAAGAATGTGGAAAATTAGGAATTCATTTACTGTCGGTAGGAGTTCGCATTACTGTATTTTAAGGGCATTTTGGTAATATCCATAAATGGAAGCTATGCATATTCAATAATCCAACAATTTCATTTCCAAGTATACCCTTGAAAAATTCTCACATATTTGCCAATGGCACCTTGTATAGGAATGTTTCTGGTAATGTTCTTAATTGTCTACCAACCACAGCAGAGATAAGTAAGTCATGAAATATTTCCATGGAAGAGTATTTATAACCAGAGAAGTGACTGAATTAGCTCTAAATATATCAACAAGGATGTGTCTTACAAACACATTTGAAAGAAAATTTGGTTTTCAGAATACCTAGAGCATGATTTCATTTACATAAAATAAAAAAACAAAAACAACAACAAGCAACATTGTATATACATGTAGTGAAATGTATATAAATGTATGGGGTTGACAGTAAATTCAGGATAGAAATTTCTTTTGGAAGGGGATATTGTTGAGACAGAAGATGAGAGTCAGGTACGTAGGAGAAGCCAGCTGTATTGATAATGTTTTGGTTCTGAAGCTGAGTTTAAAGATTTATTTTTATTGTTTTTTACAAAGAGAGGCAGAGAGAGAGAGAGAGAGAGAGAGAGAGAGAGAGAGAGAAAGGGAGACAGAGAAAGACAGAGAGAAGGGGGAGGGCCCAGAGCAGTCCCCATAATTAAACATCATTGGTTTTTTACATAGTTTCAGGTGGGCTCAGGGCTGTGCAGGGCAGGAGCCAGGCCAGAAGCCTCCCACATGGGAAGCTCACCCAGCGGAAACTGAACTGCGGACACACCCCAGTTCAGCATATGGGTCCACATGGGCCAGCACTAGGATTTGATCCTTGGAACCTGGGCCTGAAAGATGAGTGCTCAACCCACTGAGCCATCCCGACATCCTTGAAGCTGAGTTTATTAATTATTTCTTAAATTATTTTGTATCAGAACTATTTCATAATAATTTTAAAAATCTTTGGAGTATAAAATCAGATTTGGTTTTTGTGGTGAGAAAAACATGGAGAAAAGAAATTAACATTAACTGGACATTTAATCTGTCAGACGCTTTATATTTGTTATATCCTTTCATTCTTATTGCTACCTATTCCATTTTATAGGTGACATCTGGAGGAGTTTTAAGTACTTGAAATATATTTAAGGTTATAAAGAGATTTGGCCAAGTCTAGTTGGCTCCAAAGAATTAGATATAGGACATTGCAGGAAGAGGAGCTAAAAGCTCCAGTGTACACACAGATCACTGAGAACATATTAATGGGGCTAAGAGGTCACCTTCCTCCTTGTGCTTTATCTTGTAAGTCAATACCCCTGATTTATTTATTTTTTTCATTTATTTACATGCATCTACCTCTAATAGACAATAAACTATTCAAGTTCAAGGTCTATGTCTGATTCACTGCCATAGCTTCATGCTATATTCAGTGCACAGAGCATAGTGAGTACTTAATATAATATGCTGGATGGATGGTAGAATAATAGATAATAACATAGATGGACTGATATGATCATATAGAGACAATCGCATCATTCATTGCTATAAATGTATTGATTTCTACATGTAAAAGTCAGTAGATACAACAAAAGATAAATCAAAAACAGAATACTTAGGCTCAGCTGCAAAATGAAAGGGAGCTGCATGTTCTATAATGGGGGCAAGGTAATTCTCTTCAAAGTGGTATTTAAGAGAGATGATTCTAATTTGAAACTGGTTTCCTAATTGGTGTTTGGCTTTCAGAAATCTCACAGGCCTTTAATTTATATTTATTTTGTTTAACTCTCTATAGCTAACCCTACCACCAACAAACCTCTAAATTTTTTTTGAGATTGAAGAGGTGAGTCACATAAAGGGTAAAAAAAATTACAAGTTGCTATCCTGAACATTATTTTGCTATTCAAAATCTCAAAAAAAAGTATTAAATATAAAGCTATGAAAATTTATGAATTAAAAACATTAATATTATGAAAATAAATTTCTGCTCAAATGCCATCTGTCAGATCCTCTGTGATCACCCAATATAGTAAGCTCCTCCCCCGTTACTCCTGCTCATCTTCCTCTACTTTATTCTTCCCAGAAAACATGTAGAACCTATTTGTCTGTGTGATAAGTATGTTGTCCCACTACCCCATAAACTATAATCTCTGAGAGGGCAGGACCTTCACTTGCATTGTTCACAGATATATCCCTGGTGCCTGGAGTAATGCTTAGAAGAGAATAAGTCCTAAATATAAGTTAAATGAATGAAAAAATCTATTTTACACTCAGCCAGATTTTCATTTAAAAAAAATGCAAGTCTTCCTCTATGGTTCTATATCTATCATCTTTAAATACAGCAAGCAGTTTCTTTTTTCTTTCTTAATGATTTAGAGAGGTGTAATAGACAAAGAACTACATATGTTTAAAGTGTACAACTTGGTGACACATGCAAACAGCTATAAAATCACTATAATCAAGATAATGAACATATCTCTTACCTCCAAAAGTTTCCTTGTGCCCCTTTGTAACCTCTCTTTGTACCCATCTGTCCTCAGGTAACCAATGACCTGCTTTTTGTCACAATAGATTAGTTTTAATTTTCTAGAATTTTACATAAACAAAATAATATAGTGTGTACTCTTCTTATGCCTAGATTCTTTCACTCAGTGTAATTATTCAGAGACTTGTGTGTATACATGTTGCTGTACCAGTTCATCACCTTTTATTGCTGAGTAGTATTTCATCATATAAACACACCATAATTTGTTTATCCATTCCCCAGTGGTGGGCATTTTTGTTATTTCCAGTTTGAGGTTATTACAAAAAAAGCTGCCAAAAACATTCATGTGCAAGTCTTTGTGAGGACATATGCTTTATTTTTTCTTGGGTAGATTCCTAGGAGCAAAATGGCTGGGTTATATGGTAGATGTATGTTTAAGATTTTAAAACACTGACCAACTATTTCCTAAAATGACTTTAGCATTTTACATTCCCAACAGAAGTGTATGAGATCCAGTTGATCTACTTAATATGGTCAGTATTTTTTTTTTTCATTTTAGATATTTTAATAGGTAGAACACCATTGTTTTAATTTGTATGCTGTTAGCCTATTTTCTTGTGCCTATTTGCTATTATTATCTCTTCTTTGGTGAAGTGTCTGTTAAAAAATTTTACTTATTTCTTTTTAATTGTCTTTTTTTTTTGGTACATTTTAAGAGTTCTTTATATTTTCTGAATACAAGTATTTACTAACATATTTATTTGCCACTATTTTTCCCCAGTCTTTTCATTGTTTGAACAATGTCTTTGGAGAGCAAAAATTCAGACTTTCTTTATTGAACAAATTTACTAAAGTAACACTTCTGCTAGGATCTAGGAATTCAGATGTTTGCTTGAAAATAAGGTTCCTGTTTAGTATAATGAAGAGATATAATTCCTCAAACATGGAAATGAGATTACTACTAGATGCATGTCAATCTACTACAAATGCTAGAGGTGGGGAATGTACATCTAGGCAAGGCTGTGACCCATCTTTTTCGGAGCCAGAGATCTTAAAGGCATTACACAGGTGGTATGATGTAGAGATTGGTGTAATTTGATTTACCATGTGTAAAAACAAGAAGCAATTAAATAGGACACATCTACTTAGATATTTTTATGAACTGCAAATTACTCAAGTAATTTAATGGTCTACTTCTATTTTTTTCATTTTATAAATTATCTACTGAATATTTCGTGCTACATTAAATGCAAAGAAACGAATGAACTTCACTCACAGTTGCTGTAGAGAAATATGTTTCAAATCCATTTCCATTTGGATAAAGATTCATAGGAACCAAAACATAAACACAGTACATGTGCTTATTTTGAGCAATGTCAAGGAAGACAGAGATTTAGGTATAGTGTATCAACCTATTCCTTAAACACTCTAAATCAGGGGTCTCCAAACTTTTCAGCCCGTGGGCCGCATTAACTATCAAACAGCATTTTGGGGGCTGACTACACACTTGAGGTCCAAATAAAAAAGAATCAAAACATAGATGTTGTTTTTAATTATTTATTTAATATTATTTTATTCAGATAAAAAGGTCTCCACGGGCTGGATGAGAGGGCCTTGTGGGCCACATCTGGCCCACGGGCTGTAGTTTGGAAATCATGCTTGTCCAACCAGTGGCCTAGGATGGCTTTGAATGCAATCCAACACAAATTGGTGAACTTTCTTAAAACATTAAAATTTTTGCAATTTTTTTTCTGGTTTTAGTTCTTCAGTTATCAGTAGTGCTAATTAATATATTTTATTGTGGTTCAAGATAATTCTTCTAATGTGGCCCAGGGAAGCCAAAAATTTGAACACCCCTACTTTAAGGAGTAGAATCTTGATCTAGGAGGGGTAGGTGGAACATTTTTTTAAGTGAATAAGAGATCATTGGAAATATTGAGTTGGTATGATTGATCATTTCTAAGGCTTGAGAGACATACTTGTAGTACATTAATGTGACTATAACATTTTGGGTCAAAATTACTAAGGAATAAAATAGTGCTATCAATATAAATGTAAATTTCAGGAGAAGTACTTAGATTTGAGGATAAGTTTGATTAAGTACTTTAATTTTGGACACACAGCAAGATATCCAATGGGAAATGTCCATTAGGCAGGGCTGAGCGTGACTGATGCCCAGAGGAGTCATCAGGACCAGAGGAAACCACTTAATGAGTCAATAGCAAAAACATGAATCTGAAAGTAGACACATTTTTGAAGGAATGTAGAAATAAAAACAGTGCTGGGTAGAAAATGAATATTGGGGGAAAGATCCTAGAATCATCATTCCATAGAAGCACTGAGTTAAAAATAAATTATTTTAATCTCTTCAGCAGTCAAAGGGAAAAAACTTTTTATAATATTTGATGTGGTCAGTAGGTATTCAGTTGAAGAAATGGAATATTTATAGGTTTTCAATATAGCCTGTTCCTTGTACATTCAAACTTGAAAAGGCTTTTGTTGTGTTGAACCCCATGTGACCAAACTATTATCTTCCATCTTGGTTATAGTTCCCGGCACAGTGTAGGCACTCAAGCAATGTTTGTTAGATGACCAGATGGCTCTTGTGTTGTCAGCCAGGTCATTTAAGTCTACTGTTTTCCATGTGTAAGCCAGATGGCTGAACAGCTACATGAATTTTTAGCTATATAAACCTTAGTAACTTAAGTTATTGTGATTGTCTATTGTGTACTCCCCACTTGTCTTTTAATTTTTTAAGCTAAATATTCTTCATTTTCAAAGAAAGTCCTCTTACATGATATCCAGACAGAGACATTTTGAATAATTTAAATGAAGAAATGGCACAAGGCTTTCTTCTCAATAAAAGTAGGTGGAATTATCTGTTCTGAGTGGAAATATTTGAGGAGACAAAATTTTGTATAGGTGGCTATGGAGGAAGGTACTTAACAGCCAAGAAATTATGTATGAGAAGATTTTGGAACATCAACTAAAATGTATATGTCATGGATTTTCAGTGGACTATGGTGGTTCTATAACTTTTTTCCAGGAAAAAAAAAATCTATCATGGAAATTGTTGAGAAGGGGAACAGTGAGAACACTGTCTAGTTAAGCAGACAAAGTAGAGACGGTGTAAAATGTAACATGTTGGGCTGTGAAACACTCCCTCCTTGGATTTCTTCATAACAGAATCCTACTATTTCTTCTATTCTGTCAATTCATCAACGACATTTGTTAGCCCTGAATGGATCACTGCACTGGATAAGGCCAGACACTGAATTTCTGATGAAGAATCATGAATTAGGATACACCCAGGTTCACCTCTCCCTAAAAGAAAGAGTATTGATTATTGGAATGCTCAATTCTCTTTTAGAAATGGCCACAAACAAATTCTCTCTCTTTCTTGGGGAGTTTCTGCTACTCAGAATGATCTCCTGTTTTGGGAGAAGTGGTCAACCAAAGATCATAGTGTACTGATTTAGTTTTCCCTCCACTAGTCACTAATATAGCACAGTGATGAAGAGCATGCATTTGTGAGTCAAAGAGATCGGTATTTAAATTCTGGTTTTCTTGCTTATCACTTTGTGTAAACAATACTAAATTACCACTTCTGGTTAAAATTGCCAAAACATAGAAAAGGTGCTCCCTCTGTTTTGTTAAGTTACACAAGAAAGAGGCAGTCACTGTTCAAATGACTTTTATTTTAAACTGCAGTGTATTAAGTAAATATTTACTATTTTTTAAATCTATATGTTTTTAATTGACAGAGTTTTTAATGTTTGCCAATTTTTAAAGGTCACAGAATGATGAGAGTTTTCCCACTGATTACTAAGATTGCCATTTCCTCAAAATATTAATAATAGAGCTACCATAAGGCCCAGTAAATATCTTCTGGGTACCGGTACTTATTCTCCCGAATTCAAAACACTTATTTGTATCTCTACGAATATATGTACCCATTTGTTTGTTGCAGCATTATTCACAATAGCCAAGATATGGAAACAACTTCAGTGGCCTTTGATTGATGATTATATTAAAAAGATGTGGTGCATATATACAATGCAATACTACTCAACCATAGATAGGATGGAATATTGGCATTTGTGACAACATGGATGGACCTTCAAAGCATCACACTAAGTGAAATAAGTCAGATGATAAAGGACAAAAACTATGATTTTACTCATACGTGAGAGATAAGACAAAAAGCAACGAACAAACAAAACAAACTCAGATACAAACAACAGTATGGTGGTTATCAGAGGGGAAAGAGGAGCAGGGAGGATAAAGAGGGTAAATGGGCTCAAATATATGGTAATGGAAGGAAACTAGACTTTGGAATGTACATTTGACATAAAGTTGTACACATGAAACTTATATAATGTTATTAAAAAATGTTGCCCTAATAAAATTAATTTTAGAAAAATTGCTTTCTAAAGTTATAATTTTACAGTACAAATAATTGTGCAAAGAAAGGTATACTGGGAAGATTCTGCCTGCGAAGAGTATATTTATTACATGTTTCATCCAGTGGCAGTCCTATTCATTTCAACTGATGCCAACATACAAACCAAAAAAAATCTTTAAAAAAGCTCAATATACTTGTTGTCTTCTTGCTCATCTGTCATAAAGAATTCCCCACAAGGCCATATGGAGATTGCAATAGCAGAGGAGTAATTTCGATGAAAATATAAGCAACTTATTCAAGCACTTTGTGACTTCAAAGCCCTGGCCCCCTTCTACTTGAAGATGGAGTGGTATGGACATGACCCAGTTTATCTGCTGGTGTAACAGATAACACCCAGTGTTTGCTTTCCATAGTCTCTTTCTACCAGGGCCCAATTGTGAGCCAAGAGCTGTTTGTCAAAAAAGGGAATAGTTGTAGAAAAGCATATTGTTTTCTTCAAAACTTCTACTGTGATTTTCTTATTGGGGAACACCAAAGACTTCAAACAACATCCTGATCTTCTGTAACTGCTTAAATTCAATTGATTCCACTGAGCTCCACTGGTATACAAGGATTATCTGAAAAAACTCCGGCTATTGTCATAATGAGAATGGTTACATGGCTGGTTACTTTCCAGACAACCCTCCGATACCTGGATGAGATGGAGGACCTTCTCTGGTTGTACTCCAAACTATCAGTCTTTTGGGTCACTTAGTACATTGGTCACAATACTAAACCAAAATATATGTTGTATGTTGTTTCAAAATTCCAAAGAGTTCCAACAAATTATATCATTAGTTTTTGACATACAGGTGCTAGGTACATAAATTTGTCATGCTCTTTAGAGAGAAAATCCCTGCATATCCCAGATCACTAGATTCCCAGAAACTTAGCCATGGTAGCCAATCCCCCTATTTTTTGTGGGACTTGCTTTCCACCTCTGTCCCACAAATATGTCTATGTCATCTATTATTTTCTATTCCCTAAATTCCATCAAAATGGTGTCATAAATGTTAGAAATCAATGGGGTATTCCATAGGATGTTAATCCAGTCAAGTTTCCCAAGGATTCAATTGTGAATCACAGAGTAGTGGCCTAATTCTAGGCAAAATAGGAAAGATTATTGTCATCCCTGACAAATGAAAGCAAATTGCTTTTGTTTCCTATTTACTGAGCTGGCGGGTAAGTGATTGCTATGCTCCACACCAGATACCAGAGATAATGTTGTTTCGTGCCAGCAGAAATACCTGAACAGGGGAAGCCGGGATGGCTCAGTGGGTTAAGCGCTCACTTTGCAGCGGTGGGGACCCAGGATCGAATCCCGACCCCGGCCCGTGTGGACCCATATGCTGAACTGGGGAGTTCCCCCAGCTCAGTTCTCTCTCTGTCTCTGTATCTCTCTCTCTTACTCTCTCTCTCTCTCTCTCTCTCTCTGTCAAAACCAATAAAAAAAGAAAAAACTAGAAATACCTAAACCAGCAGTTGCAACAGGACTTGTCCACTTTATTATATCTTTATAACATTTGTGTCTTTTATTTTTAACCTTATTGGCTAGCTATGACATCCACTACAATGATGAATAGAAGCTGTGAGTAGATACATCATTGCCTTGTTATCTTAAAGAAAAAGTGTTTAGTGCTTTTCTTTAAGTTTAATATTAGCCAGCAATACAATTTTGGTAAACATCTTTAGAAACTTGAGAAAATTTTTCACTTTCCAGGTTGCTATTTTGTTTTCTATGTAAATATGGAATTCTCTCAAAAACTTTTACTGCATCTAATGAGATGATCATATAACTTACCCTTCTTTTTTTCTGATAAGGTCATAGATTACTTTCACTGATTTTTTTAAAACTGCAAACCCCACCATAAGTACCTGGAATAAAACATTTTTGGTTAGGATATATTATTCTTTTACATATTGCTGAGCTTGGTTTGCTAATATATTGTGAAATATGTTTACATCTACAATCATGAGAGATATTGGTCTGTAATTAGCATTTCTTATAATGTGCTTGCCTGAGAGTACTTTGTAAACATTTGTTGAATAAATGAATTTAGTATAAAATATAGAGCATAAACAACATGATATACTACCATAGTTATAGAATAAAATACCTACAAGACACTTGTACATTTGGGAAGAAGATTCAGGGAGTCCTCACCACTGTCATATGAGGGCTCTCCTAAAAGCATGCAGCCATGTAACATGAAAAACAGGTGCATTTATGGGAGGAATTTTTCCAGACAGTCCTTGTATATCCAGCTACAGTCCATTTTCCATAGAGTGGACAACATAATCTTTTAAAAAATTTTTATTTTATTGTTTTTGACAGAGAGAGAGAGAGAGAGAGAGAGAGAGAGAGAGAGAGAGAGAAGAGGGAGGGCCCAGAGCAGTCTCCATAGTTGTAGGTCATCAGTTTTCAACATGGTGTCATTCTACACAGGTGGGCGGGGGCCCGAGCAGGGCAGGAACCAGGCTGGGGGCCTCCTGCATGAAAAGCACACCCCAGTTTGGCATATGGGTCTGCAAAGGTAGGGGCTGGGATTCAATCCTTGGTCGCTGGGGCTGCAAAGAGAGTGCTTAACACACTGAGCCATCCCGGCTTCCCCAGGACAATATAATCTTTCTAAAATGTAAGTTATTTTTGTTAATTCCTTCTTTAAAATCGATCAATGGCTCCCTATCACCCTCAGGGCAAAGTTTACACTCCTTAGCTTTTTAACTTTCCTGTCTTTTCACATTCAAAGTACCTGGCAGAATGAGTAATGAGCAATGTGCTTAGTTTCTGGGCTTTTTGCATTTACTGGTCCCTCTGTTGGGAACTATTATCTCCTCTCTCTACTGCCAATGTGCACACAACACAGACACACACTATCATTTGCCTGGCTGACGCCTACACGTTCTTTTGGTCCCCTCTTAAATATCATTTCCATTCTTTTTATTAGGAAGACTTCCTCAAGCCCCAAGATTGAATAAATATCCCTCATTATGTGCCCACAGTGGTGTACGGAAGGGGATAAGATGTAGCAGGCTTTCAGCCCTGGGATGACTTGTCAGGGACACTGTACAAGTTACTTAACTTCTATGCCTCATATACCGAAAATGATTTAAGGAATAATGTACCTAAAACTCTTTGTCATGAGGAATAAATGAAAGAGGGTATTTAGTGTACAAGTATATATGTTTGGCACAATGCAGAGTAGTAAATTCTCAATAAATGGATTCTATTGTTCTTTTGCTATATCAATTTTACCATCACAGAACTTAATATCATTACGTATATTACAGCTCTGTACAAATGTTTCTGGTTTTTTGTTTTTTGTTTGTAAATTAGGTAAGTTATTTAATGCTATATTCACTGTTGTGACCTTAGTTTTCACCATAGTACTGGCAGTATAACGGGTTCATTAACGTAAACTGTTGTTGCTGCTGCTACTACTACTATTACTATTAAATCCTAGAGCTGGATTTTTCTAAATCAGGGTTGACCAGAAGAAGAATGGCTCTATCTGAGGTGTGAATAAAACAGCTTGACATTTGGAGAAAAGAGAATTCCTGAAAGTCACAGGGATTCTGATGAGGTGACCATGTGAGCATTTGGGGACTGGTATTAGGAACTGTGGCATTGAATACCAAGACTTTGGTAGCCTCGTTGAAGGTCTTAGAAGGGAGGTTTGTCATAGAAGAGTACCCTCCAGCGAGCTACAAGGGCCTGGTCAATAAGAAAAGGCAGAATAGAATCCTTGGGCTTGAAGACTTACCAGGTAGTGCCAGGACTCTTAGGCCACAACAGGAGGGGATACTCATAATAGCTCAACAGGCTGAGCACTTGCCTTGCCACTGTGGGGTCCAGGGGTCCGGCCCCGGCCTGTGCAGACCCACACGCGGAGCTGCCCGTTAAGTTCCCACCTAGTGCAGCCCTGTGTCTACCTGTGTGGGGTGCGACTGTGTTACAACTAATAGGTGCAACAGCTGTGGGGACTGCTCTGGACCCTCCTGCCTTCTCTCTCTCTCTCTCTCTCTCTCTCTCTCTCTCTCTCTCTCACCTTCTCTCTAATAATAAAATAAATCTCTAAAGAAAGAAAGACAATAAATATTAAAAAAAAATAAGAAGAACTTCAACTAGATTTTTCACAAGTTGTGAAGGGCTGAACTAAATGAAATTGATGTAGAAAAATAAAGCATACCTATTAATAATTTATTGCAAACTCTCTAGTATCATATGCCAGTGGACTTGAAAATCCACACAGGAGTATTCTACAATTGAAAGGACAGGAGACAGGGAGAGAGATGAAAGTATCAGATGTGAAGACAGGCTGCTGAGGGAAAGACTTCATACTATAGGCTATTGGTGGCCAGTGTAATCTGATAGATTACACTGGGCAGGAAGATGTGAAAGAACCTGCAATTCTCCTTTGGCCAGCCCTTCCTCCTGGCCCCTCATCTGTGAATATGGTGGAGAAAGGGAGATGTGGGGAGGTAGGAGGCTCTATAACTGACATTCTTTACTTTGAAAGTCATGGAGAAAATTCATACTGATTAAGGAGTATGTTACGTTTTTCTGGTTCTGTTTTTCATTTACTATTAATGGATTTGTAGATTACCTTAACCCCCCACCCCTGTTGGGAGAACTTACTGAGTTTACAAATACAGTCCTCTGAACATCTACCAACAGTCCACACTGCTACTTGTGGTTGCCAATGATTTACCCTTATGATTGCCCCATTAAGCTTCTGAAGCCACTTGCCATACTCATGAGGTTACAACTTTCTCCATTACGTGAAACTGGCCCCCACTGTGGTCTTGACACCTTTGCTGTGAGCACTGACACTCCTAATGAACACAAAGTCAAGAAGTGTCAACATAAAAGTATGCCAAAGCCACTCTGTTAAATCAAGGAAGATCCCGTTCACTCATTTTTGTGACACCTTTTGTTTCTTTATTTCCAGAGTCTCCTTGGGGTCCCAGATGGCTCCTGGAGCTTTCATATCCCTATATCCAACAGTCATTGGTAAAAGCCTCTCAGGGAAGCACAGAGAAATGGTATAAAGCAGGCAAGTCCAACCTATAGCCCAGGACAGCTTCGAATGGGGCCCAATACAAACTCTTAAAACATTGCAAGATATTTTTGTGTGTGTGTGCTTTTTTTTTAAGCTCATCGGTTATTGTTAGTGTATTTTATGTGTGGCCCAAGACAATTCTTCCTATGTGGCCCAGGGAAGCCAAAAGGTTGCATAGCACTGGTATAAAGGGATCTCAGGGGATCTGAGGCAGGAAGCCCCTAAAATTGTCCACTATAATCATCATCTCAGTGCTCACATTTATTCAGCACCCTGTACTAGGTCCAACACTAACTTTACAAGCATTTTCTTATTTAATCTTCACAACCACTTCCACTTTACAGATGAGGTAAGTGAGGACTGCGTAGATAAAGGCCTTGCCCAAGGTCCCTCCATTAGAGCTGAGTGTACACCGAGCATCCAGAGGTCTTGGTGGCAATAGTGCTGAATGGAAGACAGCAGAGTACAGGACATGTTGTAGGTGTCCCAAAGGATGGGGTCAGAACTAGCTAAGGCTGTGGGTCCCTTTCTGCCTGGCTCTGTGTACTTACTTCCTTTTAAGAGTGAAGAAAAATACTCGGTCGTGAACACATATTGTAACACATAGACAAAGTACTGTAGAATTGTACACCTAGAACTGCATGTAATTTTTACTAATCAGTGTCATTCCAATAAATTCAACAACAACAAAAAATGTGGAGAAACACAACCCAATGAAATGTCTCCTATTTAGCCTCTGCGTAGTCCTACATGTCTCGATCCTGTCCGTGGGTGTCTAACCATGAGCAGGGCTGTGAGTGTAATTAGCTTCGAGGGTCAGGGAGGAGATGAACTGTAAGAAACGAAGCTGCTCTGACAGTCAGCAGCTGTAGATACTTAGCGAGATAGTCCGACATGGCCTCTTGTCATTAGAGCAAGAAGCTCTTGGAGCCCTAGATTTTATATTATCGGGGATGACGAAACTGTTTAAATGGCACATTTTCAACAATATTTCAAGAAGAGAGTTCATTGGATAAGGAAATAAATGATTTAATGAGAAAGAAAATGTTTCTATACACAGGGTTTCACTCTGAAAATTGCCAGGAAGTGATTTCGTAGCAATTCTCAAACGTTGCAGCCCACCCAGCAATGCCATTTAGTCAGACAGTTAATGGGCATTTGGTGGCTGAGACCTAGGGGTCATGATAGGATTAATTCCCTTTCCACGAGAGAGGGTCAAGGAACCCTCCCCCTTACCCCCAAGAAGCATGGAATTATGCCTCAGAGGCCGGTAGACAATTGAGCATCTGTCTGGTGGCCTAGTTGTAATTGGAGCCCTGAAGTCCATGGCTTGTTGACCCTTGAAATTCTACCTACTGACCTGGCATGATGGGCTATTATATTTGTCTCTTGGAGTTTGAGTGGCCTTGTCTATAAGAATAGTGGAATGTCCCAG
This sequence comes from Craseonycteris thonglongyai, assembly GCA_004027555.1. Lineage (NCBI taxonomy): Eukaryota > Metazoa > Chordata > Mammalia > Chiroptera > Craseonycteridae > Craseonycteris > Craseonycteris thonglongyai. Next base: position 14,801 of record PVKE010032872.1, read on the forward strand.
GGTGCAGGAGGAGCAGGTCTGAAGGACACTTTTCCCTCTATTACCTTTCATAGATTCCACTAGGCCCCAATTTTTCTCATAGGAGGACTGGTAGTTTTGATGCTGGACTAATCTTGAGGTAGTTTTATAATATACAACGACTGTCCGCAAACAATTCCAGCCATACATGCCTCTATTTTTCATATTCGTGGCTAATGCTATCCGGACAGCCCTCGTATATCATGGCTCCTCTAAGTATTACAATTTGCCTTGGGAAGAAGACCAGGTTGTGCCAAATCAGCTACAGAGATGCCCCAAATTATTCCAGTTCTCCCCGTTGGGGGTTACCTGTATTTGTGGTGTCAGGTTGTTCTGTCCTCGGGGCCACAAGTCACGGTTTATCTTCCTGAGGACTGCCAGAATGTTACCAGGGCTGTTTCCTCTTATTCAAGCCCTGGTGATGCAAACTGTACTTAAGACTCCTGAGGCTCGTGAGTCCACAACATGCAGCATGTACTAAAATCAACTGGTGGGCTGTTCAATCACAGCCACTTGGCCAGGCCTCAGGCTGCCTGATTCAGTTGGTCTGGAATGGGGCCCAAGGATTGGCATTTCTAACAAATACCCATATAATGCTGGTGTTGCTAGTTTAAGGACTGACTTTTGAGGATGCCCAAATAGAGGAAAGTTTAGACATAAGTGGCAATATACAATGCATGCAGCATGCTGAAAGCTGCACTAGGCTTACTTTGGAGGTATGATGGCTTCCATTCAAGACCACCCACGAAAGCGAGTATCACACTAAAGCCAGTCATGATCTTTTTGCGAGTAGATGGTTTTTCTTGCAATCTATAAAAAAAAAAAAAAGCAACATCTGTGAAGTGTGATAAGCAAAGTGCAATAAAATGAGGTATCCTGGATTCATAACACCAATTACAGGGGAAAAATTAATTGTTGGTCAAGTGTTAGGTGGAGCCGGTGAGAAAAATGAATGGGATAATTATGACGGTCTTTGTTCTATCTCTCACATTCCAGATTCTGGAGAATGACATCAATATTAAACATGTTTAAACTAGAAATGTGAGCATCACCCTCGACTCATAGCTGAGGCATGACATCCACATCGAGTCAATTTTACTCCTAAATATCTCACGAGTCCAGCTGGTTTCTTTACCCAGTGGCTACTTCCCAGCTCATCCCTTCCACTGTAACGTCTCTTGTCCACGCTGCTGCCTCTTCTTACAATCAGTTCTCCATGTGGCTATTGAAAATATGATCTTAGATGAAATGGTGATCACCTGTTTACATTACTTTCAAATTAATAATGGGTTATTATGAAGGTAAGTTTAAAAAGGTGTGCTTCTCATACTATTCCATGCATTCTTATTCTCAGAAAATGATTTCCTTGCATATTCTTGCCAACTAAATGTTAAGAGTCTCAAGAGCAGAGACAATGTCTTTTGCTCTTCATATACTTAGCGGACAGAGAGTAATCATAATTGAAGTAAGAACTAAAATAATGTGCCCAAATGATAAAGACATGCATTGTCTTTCAACTTTTGACTACTTGCAAGTTAGGTATCATTAACCCCACTTCTCCCCCACTTCTCAGACAAGAACCTGAAGACTTGGAGAGGGTAAGTAACTTACTCAGGGTCACATAACAAATAAAGGGGCCAAGTTGAGATTTGAGCCCAAGTTCGTCAGGTTCAAGGTAGTATCATCACAGATACTTCTTCCACATTGTGCCCAGAGGAGACAAAATCAATTTTTTGTTGCCTGAACAGACCTGCTAAAAAATTTTCACTTCTTAGCCTGGTAGATAAGGCCGGTTTCTGAAGAGTCCCGTATTCTATGTTGTCTTCTATACCTGTGCCTTCGCACAGGCCAGTCCTTGGCCTAGACTCTCCTTCCCACCTACCTTGTTTGCTCATTTTTTCAGGAATTAGTTCAGGTTCTCCTCTCCTAGAACTTTGCTATCTCTCTCTAGTGTGTCCATAGCATCTTAAACAAATCTGTTTTGAAACTTCTCACCACTTTACTAGTCTGAAACTCCTTCCCCTTACTACAAGTCATTGAGCAATTGGGGAAATTCATTTTAAACCCACAGTGCCTGGAATAGAATGTGTAAACTAGTTAGGGTATCTGACTCTACATGGCTTAAATGAAAGGGAAATTAATAGGCGCACATAAAGTCTAACTCAAAAATGTCTGCAGGGATTTTGTGAAAACTAGGTATTTTATACCCATAAACACACATAAAATATCTATTATATATTGTATGTGTGGCATAGAGCATGGCACTTGGTAAATAGGAGCTCTCATTACCTTGGATATTAACTTTTATTTATCCATATCTGGATATCATATATATAAGAATTAGCTACAAAAACTGCCATTCTAGACTGGATTTTTTTCTCTAATACCTAGAACAATGTTCTTCAAAGACTGAGGACTGCATACAATGGGGTGGGATTGAGCAACTCATTCAAAGCTTAGCATGTAATTCTTATTCCCAATGTACTTCTCTCCTTCCCATTAATAATAGAATCATAGATTCTTACCTTTTATGAGTTATAGCTGGGAGAAATGTTTGTTGTTTTCCAGTTCACTCAGCACCATTTCTCTTGTGGGAGAGGAAACCAAGGCTCAGAAAAATCTCATGAATTGTCCATGGTTAGCAAATCAATGGCCAAGCTGAGCTTTAGTGATTTTTTTTTCTTCTACCTTCATTTGGTTCATTTTTACCATTGCTATTTCTCCACAGATATGTCAGAGCTAATTTCTATGTTCAGAAAGTCAGATAGAACAAATTTGGATGAGCTAATAGAAATACCTAGCCTTCATTATATGTTAGAAACTGTTTCGAGCACTTTTCAATTACATCACATTTAATATTTGGAAACATGTTCAGAGATAGGTGCTAGTATTATGCTCATTTTACAGACAAACACACAGAAGCACAGAAAAGTTAAATAACTCAGCCCAGGTAAACAGCTTATAGGTGATTTGGGCTTCATACCACAAAGGCTGACTCTACCCTTAACTCCTGCCTGTGCTGCCTCCTCTGGGGAAGAAGTGCATCAGCCCATCTCAGTGTTGCTTCCAGTTTTACCCACTAAGACAGCAGAGATTTTACAACTGCAAGGTTTAAAAGTCATACTCCTCTCTACGCTCCAGTCTTCCAGGATGGCAACCAGAGCCGTAGAATATCAGTATTAGCCAGAATAAGACCATGACTCCAAGAAAAAGCAGTTAATTGTTAAACTCCAATTGCAATCATTACTTCCTTCATAGCTACATTTTGTAATTATATGATCTTAGTGCTCAAGGGGGAAGGGTAAGAGACTTAGAAACCCAGTGCCTGGCCCCAGGGCCTAGGCTTGAGAACTGCCTCCCAGTTTTATTAGCTCAGTTATGGATGAATTTGCTGACCCTTTCTGATTCTTAATAGTG
>PVKE010032873.1:0-18239 GCA_004027555.1 Craseonycteris thonglongyai
AGTGGTAGGACATAAAGTTTGAAAATGATTCATCTTTCCTGCAAAGGGCAATAAATCCTTTGTTTTGACCAACCATTGCTGGTGCCCCCATCGGTAGTTATCGCAGACAACTTATGCAAAGGCATGTTTATCGACCTGGCGTATGTTCTGAAAGTTTTATAAATATCCTCACCTCTCGTCTGTCCTTTCATTGGTAATACTTGCAACAGCTCCTCTTTTACTGTGAAGTTACTAAATACCATTCTCACCGTAACTGCCAACTGTGCGGTGTCTGATATATCTGTTGACTCGTCAAATTGCAGAGAGAAGCAGTCACATATTTCCAAGTCAGTCTTTAACTGAGTTTGCAAGTCTTTTGAAATTGCGTGTCTTCTTCTTGTGACTGTGTTATTTGACAACTGTAGGTCTTGTATCGCCAACATAATCTCACGCTTGTTAGAATATTCCTCAAACAAACAATCGGCAGCAGTCAAAAATGCTCATTTTAACAAGTCACCATCCTGGAAAGGTTTTTTTCTTCTTTGCGAGCATGTGAGACATTTTGAAAGAAGCAATGGTTGCCTTTTTAGATTTTTCCACATGTCTAGTGAAAACAGTCTGTTGAGTAGCTAAACTTAATTTTAGTTGATTTATTTTTTTCTTTCTTACTTCAGATTTAAGTGGATAATTCATATCAAAAGTGGTCTGACTTGTCTGAAAGTGACGTTCAACATTATGTTTTTTCGGCACTGCAATACTACTGCCACACAACAGGCAAACGCATTTACCTTTTAAATTAGTGAAACAATATGATTCCTCCCAGTCTGTGTTCAAATTATAGGTTCATTTTCTCTTATTGGGTCCACTCATTTTAGGACTAAAAAAATAAAAATAAAAATAGCTATAGAACTACAATATCATATCAAATTGCCACCATAATAATAGATGACCTACCTCGCTTTTAGTTCATTTAAAATCGAATATATCAAAACACTGTGATCCTAGCTAACCGTCACGACCCGATCAGTCCAGCAACTGCAATCAAAATGGCAACTTGGCGTCTCCCGGTTGGGGGGAGGAGAGTTTAAAGAGCGCAGCGGCTACACAAGACGCGACATGTACAAAGGCGACAGCTAGGGGAACACTTATACATACGATATCGCAAACATACCCACGAATATAATAAACCTGTGTAGATACTCAAACAATATTTTAAAATTCTAACAAATGTATAAAAATAAATGATAGTTTGACTTAGTGTTTATGAAAAACTTCTGATGCAGTCAAATAATGGCGGGCGCACACAAATTGGGCTCCGGGTGCCATGGCGCCCGCGGGCACGGGGTTGGGAATCCCTGAGTTAGGTGAATGAGTGCAAGAGCATTGACAGGAAAAGCCACAATAAAAGAGACTTGCCAAGTTTCTGCTTACACCCTGATTGTGAATGTATCATCAACTACAGCAAGTCACATGGTAAATGTAGAGTCAAAAGGCCAAATAAGCAGCAGCTAGGCCTTGGTTTTTTAAGTTATTCTTTCTCTAGAGACCTTGCAGATTATGGCCCTCTGTTAACACGTGGTTTTTAGAGAGACCAGTTAGAATAACATAGATGACAAGTTTTGACATTAGTTATGCCGGGCCTGTCTTCCAGTGTATTTCCCAGTATCCTTTGACTGCTGCACTCACCATCAGCAAATATTTACACATTATCTTAGAGAATCACTTTAGCAGAGATTTCAACACATTGACTGTCTTTCCTCACCCCTAATTTTGTGGTTAAAGCCTGAAGTGTTATTGACCAAGACCACAAATGTGGGAAACCTCTTGCTGTAATGTTTTAGGCAGTGCTGTTGTATCTGATCTCTGCAACCAACTAGTTATGTAACCTTGTGCCAGTCAGTTAACCTCTGAATTTCCTACCTTTAAAAGGGAAAGAATATCTCCCTCACTGATTTGGTGAACCTCAAATATGATAATGCACATGAAAGCTCATTGTGAACAGTGAAGCATTATGCAAATATCAGGGTGTATTTTATTTAATAAGTACTTACTACAAAAGGTTTACCTGGTTAACCAAGTTTATTAACAACTGCGAAGCAAAGCTTGCAAACATAGGCCACAGTGATGTCATGGAAGGATAGGTCAATGTGCAGATGAACTGGAGGAGTAAAAAGTTAGGGCCCATTTCAAATCCAGCAAATCAGAACTTCAGGAAGGCGGGACCTATATTTTTTTCAGATTCCCAGAGGTGATGTGTTGGGTAAGAACTATCAGTTTTAGGGGCTAATCAAAAAGGTCAGATTATATTTAGTATACACTGCTTAGAGGGCTAGTAAATTGTATAACTTATTTTAGGAAGATGTCTAATAAGAAACCAGTAAAAATGCTAAGTTCTAGCTAGAACCTGAAAGACAATCACTGATCTAGAACAATTAATCCCAAAACGGTCCAACGAGACAAAATTTTATTATATTGATGAAAAGTCACTAGAAACTAAAATATCTGTGTTCAACTTGTTTTAAATTTTTACCCAATTTGAAATATAGCTCTGATATTATATTTTTGTTCCATTAATGAACAATTTAATAAATAAGGGACAATTTATAAACCATGAACACTTATTAAGCAATAAACAGTGAACATTTAATACTTTATTTTATCCATTTAATTACCAACAGGTTGTAATGTGTTTGACAACTTGTTAGTGATCTGTCTTTGTGCATATGTACCGGTAATCACCACAGAAATTATCTTCTAAGATGTTTAGTTATTTTTTTCTTTCAATTATGAAGGACCTGCCTTCTCAATTTCCAAGTTCTTCTCCATCAAAATTGCCCTTCACATAACTAATAGATTCGTTTTCCTCTATTCTCATTCTATGTATTATCTATGTGTGTTTCTTTCTATTCTTGTTCTATTAGTTTGCACATATTACTCCCTTACAAAGGGCCTCTGTGACTTCAGGAGACATCTGGTTACTCATGGCTTTTTGTGTTACCTTCCTCTCTTATCATACGGCTTATTCTCCTCTTCACTCGTCTTCAGCTTTAGCCAGTGGTGTGCTATAAATTTTAATAACGCACTCTCTGAGGAAGAAGAGTAAAAGCCCTGATTTGTGGCGTTTGCCAATTTTCATGGTGTAAATGTTCCTACTACAATCAATGCCGAGAATGACTGTGTTTACCGACCAGCTGTCGAAGTTCCTAGAATATTAACAATCTGAGCTGGTGAGCTTATGCACCACTGGTTCTAACCAACAGGCATGAGGAGGCACATTGCTTAGACCTGTCCCTCACACTTCTGTCTTAGAATGAGACTTTGCTACTCTGATTTCCACTTCCCGTAATGTCTTCAGTCAGCAGCCCCAGAGAGAAATTCCGTTAACTGCTCCTTTTTGTGATAGGTTGTGTTCCACTCTGGGAGGCAGGCGAGTCCAGCTTTTTGTTCTCAGACCATGTATCTGTTTCCCTCTCCACTATCATGATTTTTCTCTTTATGCTTCGGGTCTGCTCAGTTTCACCTTTAACTTCTAACCTTCTTGAGGGAAAGATGTGTTTTTTACGCCTCTAGCTCCCTATTATCTTGCACATAATTGGACTCAAATCTTGCTGCTGCCAATTTTTGACTTTTCATTAAGGGTTATATTTGATTGTTGAAATTCAAATATTGAGCCCTCTAGAATGGCTATTATCTTCATTACATACAAAATAGCTGTCCCCTTCCTGTCCTACCTGTACCCCACTCTCCCCATCCCATCAAGTCAGAACTGATTGATCAACTGTGATATATAGGATTATTTCAAAATTAACGTTCTGCTTGCAATACATCTTTTCATCAAGGTGACTATGTTTTGTTCATTGTTTCTTTAGGTGCTAAAAGATGGGCGTTTGGTAAACAAGAATGGATTATCTGAGCCTATCCTAACAGTATCACTCTTTGGGAGATGGTACACTAAGGACTCACGTTCTATCACAGGAGGGACCATCAATTTGGCAACAACTTACCTGCTGATGTCCATGTTATTAATGGTCATAGCTTTACAAAATATTGTGATGCTATAGAACATGCCTTTATGACATTTATTTTTGCAGTATATATTTTATTTACTAACTGTGTTTGTCAGGTTCCCAAGTTTACTGAGGAACTTTGAAAGGCTATCTCAGTTGTATAGGACAATGATTTCTAAACATGTATGTTTCTTGTCAAGAATTATGCTTCAGTATTATAGTCATTTTGCCTCCTTTTTTGGCTACTCTGAAATGTTGCTGTGTGGTATAACGGAAAGAGCATGGGTGTTTGGGTCAGATAGGTGAGAAAGCTTAGCTCTAGACTTATTGGCTCTGTGACCTTGTGTGTGCTTCTGTGTGTGAGGGAGCAGAGCGAAGCGCTTCAGGACCATTGTAGAGATAACTGTAGCCTGGACAGAATAGTAATGATGGGAATTGAAAGGTTATCACTGAATTTCATTTCACATTAAAGACAGTTTAAACTCATCTACTTTTCTGTGCTAATAATTAGGGAGAAATTTGCTCCCCAATTAGATGGTAATGTTGATGTTTATCTTCACAATGAAAGTTGTTTTGAGATGTTCTAGAAGAGATGACAGCTAGTCCAGGTTCATTTTAAAGGAAACCTGGTCCAGGGCATTCATAGCCCCAAACCATCACAACTGAAGGCTGTGGTATAATTTAACAGCCCCAAATCCTATAACACAAAGGCCATGACTGTTAATTTAGTAGCCTTTTTGTTTTTCTCAAAAGATATATGTCTCATGCTACTTAAAATATAGTGTATTTGTTATTGGTCATTTAACACAAATATATATATATATATATATATATATATATATATATATATTTTTTTTTTTTTTTTTTTTTTTTTTTTACTTTACCTTTGTATTTTTTTAATTTTTTTTTTTTAATTTTATTTTTATTGGTTTTGACAGAGAGAGAGAGATACAGAGATGGAGAGAGAACTAAACTGGGGGAACTCCCCAGTTCAGCATATGGGTCCGCACGGGCCAGGGCCGGGATTCGATCCTCAGTCCCCAGTGCTGCAAAGTGAGCCCTTAACCCACTGAGCCATCCCGGCTTCCCCCAAATACATATTTTTTAAAGATGTATTTTATTGTTCTGAGAGAAGGTGAGAGGGCGAGAGAGACAGAAAGAGAAAGAGAGAGAGAGAGAAGGACGGAGGGCCCAGAGCAGTCTCCATAGTTGTACATCATTAGTTGTGACATGGTTTCATTCCACACAGGTGGGTGTAGGGCCACACAGGGCAAGAACCAAGCTGGGGGCCACCTACATGGGAGTTGAGAAACTTCGCTGCCATCCCAGTGGTTATCAGTTGCGCTGTAGTTCAACATATGAGTTTGCACGGGCCAGGGCCAGGAGTCAATCCCCCAATGGTAAGGTAAGCACTCAACCTGTTGAGCTATCCCAGCAGTCCAACACAAATATTCTTAAAATTAAGGAAATAAATGTTCACATTTTGTATCTCCAAAATTATTTTAAATTGAATACTTTCACATTAAAATATGAAAACTCAGGACTTTATGTTTTGTTTTTATCTATTTTTGCATATCTACTTCCTACAGATTTGATTTGAATATTCTATTAAAAGGCAGTAGAAAACTAAGATTATGTTTATAATATAGTGGTTACTATTAAGAGAAAGGAAATGGAGATTAAGCCACATTTTGTGTTTAATTCGGAGAAGGGCTTATATGTTGACTGTGTTCAACGTTGGCACATACATCAAAGGTGGCTGTTTCAAAGTGGTGGTTGAATGTGTGTGTTCTAAATCACATAACCACCAAAATCATTTTCTTTGATCTTTTCTTGAAATATGAAACATTTCATATTTGCCAGGTTTTGCTTGAGTAAATTAGACATGCAATGGTATTGCTATGTATATTGTGAGCCTTGGCCAATGATGATTTCACTTAAAAAGTTAAACTCTTGACTGGAAGTCAATAGCTGACTCTGTGCCCACTGGTTTGAGAAAGATATAAGCCTGGAGCTCCTCACAGATTCTGCAGGACAGTTTTCCCCCTGATTCACACTTCAAATTTTCAGCTGTGCTTCAATTTATTAAAAAAACAAAAATAATAAAACAAATAGTCCCAAGGTAAAGAGACTTCACTCAATGGTAAAATTGCTTGCATCACAACATTTTAACCTGAATCTTTTTTTTTTTTTTTTTTTAATTTTTGACAGAGAGAGAGAGAGAGAGAGAGAGAGATACAGAGACAGAGACAGAGAGAGAACTGAACTGGGGGAGTTCCCAGTTCAGCATATGGTTCCGCACGGGCCGGGGCCAGGATTCGATCCTCGGTCCCCGGCACTGCAAAGTGAGCGCTTAACCCACTGAGCCATCCCGGCTTCCCCTTAACCTGAATCTTATCTGTGGTTTTCCCATACACACATTTTGTTTCACCAAATAATACTAGCATAATTTGATTTAGCTTTGATTTAGGGAAATGCACCTGAGGGAGTAGCTCTTTAGTTTCTTAGGAGTGTAGTGTTAGAGTCCAGTTTCTTTAATTTCACCTTAAACTTTCCCTGTAGTGCTAGAGGGAATAAACAAGACTTTGTTTTCACCTATTTGGCTTTCACCAGGCCAAACATTTTCCTGAAATGTCCTATTACAACTTCCTCTCTTACAGCCCCTGTATTATAAAGCTATACCTTCAGCTTCAGCTTTCTCTCAACACTCACTCGCTCTACCTTTTGTTCTTTCATTCAGATGGCATTTATTGATTTCATACTGTGTTCCAAGTTCTAGGTACTGGGGCATTGGTCTATGCATTCTCTGTGCTGTCATTGCCACTCTATGCCATTGCCCCTGTGATATGATCCATTCCAGTAATTCCTGTGATATACTCAGCCGACTCTGCAATTATCACTGCCTCTACTTTCTACTTTTTAGTACTTCTCTGCATTCTGACCCATCCTCAGGGCATTGGCTCATTCTTCTACCCAATGATTTCCAGTAGCATTTTTTCTGTTCTGACCCCTTTCTTAGGTCCCATTCACCTTTCTAGCTTCATTCAGATCATCTCTCCTAGGTACCCTACTGATGGTAATGTTCTGAAAGAAATCTGAGGAGGATTCTTGATTAGGTTAATATGGTTGTTCATTCTCTCTCTCTTTCTCTCCCCCCTCCCTTGCTCCCTTCCTTCCTCCCTCCCTACACACACACACACACACACACACACACACATTGATACTTCTAACAAAGGCCTTCTTGAAAAAGACATTTGGATGTAGAAACAGTAGTAACTGTGAAGAGGATTTCTTGAGTTACTCAAGTTGGAGACATGAGGTACTTGGAGTGTGAAAGAAAATGTTTCAACTGTGTCTTAGAGAATTTCCAGGGCACTTAAAGACATCTCTATATGAATATGGATTGATCAGTTAAAAGAATTATAAACCATTGCTCACCTACTCTTTACTTTTCATTTTTCATCTCAGAATCTGATTTTTTAAGATATTACCCTTTGTCTACTCCTTTTGAATGCTTGAATTTCAGTCCATTAGCTGCAGATTCAGGACTTCCTTTTTTTTTTAATGTATCGGGGTGAAATTAATTGGTATCAATTACATTGTTTCTAGGTGTACAATTCTACATTACATTGTCTATACATCACATTATGTGCTCACCACCCAGAATCAGCTCACTTTCCATCACCATGTGTTTGATTTCCCTATTTTTAGTGTGTGTGTGTGTGTGAGAGAGAGAGAGAGAGAGAGAGAAGAGCCCAGAGCAGTCTCCATAGCTGTATTTAGTTTTTTGGGGTTTTATTTATGTTAAATATATTGGGGTGACATTGGTTGGCAGCAATTAGACAGTTTTCAGAGTATATTAGTTTTCGATATAATTTTGTTCCACAGGTGGGCATGGGGCTGTGCAGGGCAGAAACTGGACCAGGGGCTTTCCACATAGCAGGCACACCCCCATGAGCTGGGGGCCTCCTACATGGGAAGCACACCTGGGGTGGTAGCAAAACCAGGGGCCTTCCACATGGGAAGCTTGCCCCGGTGAGAACAGAACTGGGTCACAGCATATGGGTCTGCATGGGCCAGGGCCCAGATTTGATCCTTGGACCCCAGAGTTGCAAGCCAAGTGTTCAACCTGCTGAGCCATCCCTGCATCCCCACAGGACTTCTTATACTAAGATCATTTTACATTATAATTTTAATCTTAGCTATTATAAATAGTGAAAACATTTTAGGTAATTGACAATTATAAGTCTCTCATGCATATTGCAGTCATTTTAGCCCTGTATAGACAAAAAAGAGGCAAAAAAGGAAGCCAATATTTTTTATGATAAAAATGGTAGTTTATATATTTTTTATAATTAGAAGTACAGATCTGACTATAATTACTCATGAAGACTAATAAGCTGAAGTCTTTATATATTAATATTAAAAGCAGACATAACAAACATGAAATATTTGAAGTGTTAGAGGTTAAAATGAAGGTTTTCATAGATAACTTTGTAAGGACACTCACACAGTTACCAGTTATAGGACAGTAACTTAATATTTTTGGCTTCCTACTTTACATAAAATATCATTTAAGTGGCTTTGTTGTTTAATTTTACAGCCTGCATTTAGCCTGCCCTTTTTTATAATTAAGAGGTCTACTATAGCATTTTCTAGGTTGCAGATAAGGTTCCATTTGCTAGAATTGAAAAGCCAGAGTTAAAGAAATCCAAGATGTAATAAAACACATAGGAAATGACAGATTTTAAAGAAACAAAGATAAGGCCTAACATATATCTACAAGACTTTACATCCATTATAACTTCTTACAACCCTTATGACATTGGTAAGTACTAGTGACCTCATTTTACAGATGAAGACACTGGACTTCAGGGAGCTGGGCAAGTTCACGAGGTTGATATATCTAATAAGTACAGAACTACTTATTAATTAATTATTTGACTCCAGTCCAACTGACTCAATAACCTGGTACTGGGGAAGCCGGGATAGCTCAGTGGGTTAAGTGCTCACTTTGCAGCCCCAGGGACCGAGGATCGAATCCCGGCCCCTGCCCCTGCCCGTGTGGACCCATATGCTGAACTTGGGAGTGCCCCCAGTTCGGTTCTCACTGGGGTGAGACCCCGGCCCAGTTCCTGCCCTGTATAGCCCTGTTCCCACCTGTGAAATGAAACTATGTGGAAAAACCAATGATGTACAACTATGGGGACTGTTCTGGGCCTTCCCCCTTCTCTCTGTCTCTGTCTCTCTCTTTGTCAAAAACAATAAAAAAAAAATCTTAAAAGAACAACAACCTGGTACTTATATATGAGTAAGATACAACACTAAGAACAAACAAATGGAAAGCAGCTACCTTTGGGACACGTGGAATATCGTATGCTTTATGATATTAACATTAACTAGTCACATCTGATTATATTTACCACTACATGAGCTTCTTGATAACAGAAATCATGCTTATTATATATCATTGAAGTAGTTCTAATATGTAGCACAGTGCCTGGAACAAATGCGATGAATAAACAGAAAAAGGTACTAACAGAGAGAATGGGTGCCCAGATGGGTGTCTTCTCTATTTTGGGAACATAATAGTTCTGGAGAACCTATTGGATGAAATAAAAATCTTACACTGATCAGATCACACCTTCAATATGATTATATGTGAATTTAAATTTAAATATCTTAGTGATGTGTAGAACATATCACTGAACTAGAGTGTTGTCATTTGGCTACGTCACGAACAATTGCTTATAATCACTCCTGCTGAGACACATGTAAATACACTCCTGACTGCACGAAATAGAAGAAGAAAGCCAGTAGATGGAGGCCAGAGGTTGCTTTACTGTCAAGTTCTAACATGGCTAGGAATCCATTGATTAGGCAACTCACTAATTTGAAAGGAATCCAAATATTCTACAGAAGATGACGAAGGGATAATGAAGAAATTAAGTGGAAGAATAAAAGGCCTAAAACAGGCATAAGTGGAATTGATATCAAGGAGCTCGAAGGTCTTCAGAAATGCAAGTTATTCTACATTCCTTGCAATTATTGGCCTTTATTCTCCTGGCAAGAATAAGCAAAAAAATATCAAGGGAATTAAGATTACAGTCTGAAACTTTTATAGCTTCCTGTGGTGAATGTCTATTGTTTCTTTCTGCCAGATATCCTATCTTTCCCCCTTTGTTAAAGGGAACTCTTTACATATAGTTGAGGTTGGGAATCATTTCTATTAGCCCCAGGTTGTGTGACTTATGGCCTAGACGTAGCCAATCACAGACTAGACCTGCCGGGGCCAGAGATTTATGCAGGACTGAACATATATTTGAAGCCAGGCTGGAGAGAATCCTCCTCAGGACTTTTGATATAATAATAGGAAAAGAAACCTCTTCTGTAATCAGAGGCACAAAGACCCTGTAAATCCCCCCAGAAGCTATCTTTTTTAATTGTTAAATGTATTGGGGTTCCATTGGTTGGTAACAATTACATAGTTTCCAGGTGTACAATTCTACATTGCACTGTCTATACATCACATTATGTGCTCACCACCCAGAATCAGCTCTCTTTCCATCACCATATATTTGATGCCCTGTGCTTACTCCCTCACCGCTCTCCCCCCCCCCTCCCCCCTTCTCCTCAGGTAACCACTAAACTATTGACTATGTTTATGAGTTTTTGTTTCTTTGTTACCTTTAGTTTTATATTCCACCTATAAGTGAGGTCATATGTTTCTTGATTCTTTCAGTCTGACTTATTTTACTTAATAAAATGGTTTCAAGGTCCATCCGTGTTGTCACAAATGGCTGTATTTTATCTTTTCTTTTTTTATCACTGAGTAGTAGTTCATCGTGTAAATGCACCACAACTTCTTTATCCAGTCATCTATCAAAGGACACTTTGGTGTTTCCACGACTTAACCACTGTAAACAGCGCTGCAGTGAACATTGGGGTATGTATATCTTTATGAATTAAGGTTTTCAAGTTTCCTGGGTAAATACCCAGAGGAGGGATTGCTGGGCCATATGACAATTCCATTCCTAATTTTTTTGAGGTGTCTCTATACAGCCTTCCATAGTTGTTACCAATTTACATTCCTGCCAGCAGTGTATGAGGGTTCCTTTTTCTCCACAGCCTCTCCAGCGTTTGTTATTCCTTGTCTTGTTGATTATAGACATCTAACAGGTGTGAGGTAGTATGTCATTGTGGTTTTAATTTGTATCTCCCCAATTGCTAGTGATGTTGAGTATTTTTTCATAAATCCTTTGTTGTTGAGTTGTATGAATTCTTTATATATGCTAGATATTAGCCCCTTATCAGAGGCATTGCTTGCAAATATTTTCTCCCATTCAGTTGGTCTCCTTTTTACTTCGCTGATGGTTTCCTTTGCTGTGCCCAGAGCCATCATCACTGCAAACTGGAAGGAGAGTTTCCAAGGATGAGGACCAAGAAGAGCTGAGCCAGAGAGCTGTGAAACATCAGTCAAGCATCTGGATTCAGACAGGTGACATCCATATTCCACTAGACTTTCCAATTATGGGAGCCAAGGAACATCATTTTTAGCTCAAAGTGATTTTTGAATTGGATTACCATCACTTGGACAACTGCACATCCTTGTTTTTGTTACCCTGATCTAATTCTGTGGAAAGAGTTGCACAAAATCTCTAAATTTGTAGTCCCTTTGTGCTTTTCTTTAAGGGAAACTTTAAAGTCTTGGCACTACTTTTTTTCTAGTTGTGGGTATGATAACCACAAAAAACATACTGGGTGGCAGTAGTGCCATAGAAGACAATGTCATGAGGAAACAAAGAGAGAAAGGAAGTCACACTAGGCCTAAAGAAAGAGCTTGCCCAAGGCTTAGTAATAGCAAAGCCCTGTGGAGTTTCCTTATGAAACACCCACTTACTAAAAAACACATGCATATTCAAATTATTTTAAAAATTATTATGAAAAGGTTTCTAACATAGATCAAAAGATTGCATAACAGTCACCTGTGTAGCCACTGTTCTGTTTGTGCAATAAGGTGTTATGAATAGAGTGGCACCTCTTATATTGGCCTCTGATCACATTCTCTTCCTTTCCCTGTTTTCTTCAGGCAGAGGAAATCATTATCCTAAGATTCTTCTAGATTATTCCCATAATATCTTGGGATATTACATATGTACATGTTTATTACATATGTACATGCCACTATTTTGCATCTTTTTTAAACTGTGTATATATGGTATCAAATTATACATAACATTTTGCATACTTTTTATTTTTATGTTCTATATCACAAGCTTTATCCATGTGAATAAGCATCACTCTATTTCATGCATTTTCACTGCCTTATGGTATACAGTTATATGAATGTGACAGTTATTAGGCTAGTGCCTCAAACTCATGAAAAACCAGAAGATTAATGAAGCTGTTAACAGATCTGAACAACTGCAGCAGTGTTGGAAAGGAAGGTCAAAAGTTCAGTTTTGTCTGCTGATTTGATATGCCTTTATCCACCCAAGTGGAGACTTTGACCAGACTGTTGTAGGACACAGGAGTCTGGAGTTCAGGAGAAATTTGAGTCTGTGACTCACTGATACATAGATGGTGTTTAAAGCCATGAATAAATGGAATCACCTAGGGAGTGGGTATAGATAGGAAAAGATTTCCAAGAATAGAGCTCCAGGACATACTGATGTTAAGAGGTCAAGGATGATAAAAAGGAGTCAGGAAAAAAAATGTACACACACACACACACACACACACACAAACACACACACTACAAAAACCAAGGAGAAAGGATGGGAACCAGGAAATTGTGAGGGAAGAAGAGCATCAAGAATGAAGTGGTAATGGCTATGCCAAAAGTTGTCAATGCGTCAAGTAAGATGAGACTGAAAATTGACCAATGAGCCTAGTAATGTAGATATCATTGATGACTTTGACCATGTGGTGAAATCATGAGGTCAAAATTCTGACAGAAGGAAAGGAATTAAGACAATATATACAACCCTGTAAAGTAGTATAGAACAATGGAGCAAAAAAACGGGACATGAATTGAAAGGGGATGTCAGATAAGAGAGTTTTTTGTTTTTTTTTAAGATTTATTTTATTGTTTTGAGAGAAGGGGAGGGAGGAAGGGAGAGAGAGAGAGAGAGACAGAGACAGAGACAGAGACAGAGAAGGGGAGAGGTCCCAGATCAGCCTTTATAGTTGTATATCATCAGTTGTGACACAGTTTCATTTCACACAGGTGGATGTGGGGCTGTGAAGGGCGGGACCTGAATGGGGTCATCGTGCATGGGAGGCAAGAATCTTTACTGCTGAGCCATCCTGGCAGTTAACAGTTACACCACAGTTCAGCATATGGGGTTGCATGGGCTCTAGGCCTGGGATTCAAACCCTGGACCTCATGATGGTGAGGCAATCATTCAACTGATGAGCTATCCCGGCATTCCCATTTCTTTTTTCTTTTTTAGGATTGGAGATATAACAGAATATTTGTACGCTGATGGTTATAACCCAATAGACAAAAACTAATAATAAGGAGTAAGAGAGAATAATTTCTAGAGCTGTGTCTTTGGAATCTAGTGTACAAGGATAGGGGAAGAATTTAGAAAGGCATGGCAATCATTTACAGTGAGAGGAGAGGAGGCAGAGGTGGTAAGTATTGATACTAGCAGGTGGGTGGATGCTTGGTCAGAGCTGTTGAAGTCTATCTGAATGGATACACAGGCTTGAAGTTCTAAAGAGAAGTTTGAACTAAAGGTGGAGACACAATAGTTATCAGTTCACAGAAGGTAAATGTATAAAGTAGAAAAGGATCTGCTACTAGTGAGACACAGTAGAATAAGGAACAATAACCAATTAACAAACTGTGGCTACTAATCATAAGTGCATTAAAAGTTCAGAGAGGAGAACAACAACAGGATTGGACAGGTGAGGGACCTGAGTTGGAGGTGCAGGATTTCATGAGGAATCATTCTAGGATCACAGAATATAAGCCTATTAAAATACAATCAGAAGAGTGTTCTTACCTAAGAACAGAAAAGATAAAATGGAACCAAGTGGAAGAAGGCTCTGATCATCTGGTTCAATTTGATCTGATTTGATTTGATTTGATTTGATTCGATTTGATTTCATTTGGCAGGTATCTTAGTTAATGAGAATAGTGGTTAAGGGAACTTGAATGGGTTACAGTACTGATTGAAGGTTACAGTAGGAGAAGGATCAGAGAAGCTAATGGCAAGCCTATAAAAGTAAGTCTTGGCCACAGAATCATAACTCTGATAATGGGAATGGAGAAGATATTGAATATTGGAAATAAAGACTTGAAGAGGGCCAATAAACTCATAGAGATTTTAATATTAGCTGCCATTTTTTCCTTTTAAATTTGTGCCTTACACATTTAAAAGCAGAATTATATTTATTTTAATACACAACTTTAGACTTTGAACTTCCTAATTTCACAATGATTTCAAACTGTCATTCAAGTTATGTACAAATACATTGTTTAAATAACTTGCATCCACAATCCCTATTCCCTATACAAACACATGACACAAAGGCATTAGTAACCACATTGGTAATAAAATAATCTAAGTTTCTATTAATTTCAACATAATAAAAAGTTGGTACATTTCCTGGAATTAGGGACTGGGAGAGTGAAGGGGAATTCTGATGTTTCCTTTTGATTCTTTGTTTAAATTTTTTAATTTTAATTTAATTTTTTTTTTTGGCAGAGACAGAGAGAGACAGAGAGAAGGAGGAGGGCCCAGGGCAGTCTCCATAGTTGTACCTCATCAGTTTTTCCACATGGTTTTGTTCCACACAGGTGGGTGGGGGCTGCACAGGGCAAGAACCAGGCTTGTGGCCTCCTGCATGGGAGGCACGCCTCCTTGAGTTGAGGGCTGAACTGGGGCCCTCCCACCTGGGAAGCACACCCCAGTTCAGCATATGGGTCCACACAGGCCAGGGCCAGAATTCAATCCATTGTCCCTGGGGCTGCAAAATGAGTGCTTAACCCACTGAACCATCCTGGCTTCCCCTCCTTTTGATTCTATTTAGAAAGTCAAATGGTCTAAGACAAGAATTAGAATTTCAACTTGACATATGAAAAGCTTCCTTCTTATTACAAAGCAATCCATCTATTTTACACAGTTTCTGTTTTGCTTTAGCTCTGTAATTGCTCTTGCTTGCCATTTTGTGAGCTCTGATAAAACTGGGGCTTGCCTTATACTCTCTTTTAAATGTCTGTCACAGCTATATACATAAATTTTCAACAAATTGTTGTTATAATGTTGACCTTCTACAATGGCCCAATATTGACCCTATTAGTGGAAATACTAAACTACCAGAAAATCTATTTTATTAAAAGAAAAGTGTTCAATGGCCATTGTGTTTTAGATTGGGGTGGATTCATCAAGTTGGTTCATGGATTACTCCTGCAGAGTTGGGTGGACCTCTGAGCAGTGTCAACAACAGCACTGCACACCGAAGTCCATCCAGTTGTGCAATTCTGGCTGTCAGTTTTCTTGCAAAACAGCCTTACTCAAGGCTGTGAAATGTATTCTGTGCAATTATGTAATGTCTTCATGAGAACATATAAAAAGCTGGTGGTGGGCAGGGCTCTAAACATAAAAGTTTTTCCAGTGATACAAAGTAGAAGAATCTGAATTTGATTATAGAGTGCTAAATCTTAGCTATGATTGTATCATATTTTCCAAAATATGTGGCAGTTTTTGCCCTCTTCCTCCTAAACGTTGGGGCACTGGACACTTTTATTGCTGCAGTGTATGAACATGCTGTTATATTACCAAACAGAACAAAAACACCTGTTTCAAAAGACGAAGCTTTGCTCCTAATGAACAAGAACATAGATGTTTTGGAAAAAGCAGTTCAACTGGCAGCCAAGCAGGTATTACCCTTGGTATATTGGCTGAGGTATTATATAGGAAGTTTGAAACTTGGTAAGAATATGAATATTTGGAATTTTGGAGAAACTTTTATGCTTCCACTTGTTTTGGGCAGGGTGCACACATCATTGTGACTCCAGAAGATGGAATTTATGGCTGGGACTTCACAAGGGAGGCCATTTACCCCTATCTGGAAGATAT
Organism: Craseonycteris thonglongyai; assembly: GCA_004027555.1. NCBI lineage: Eukaryota > Metazoa > Chordata > Mammalia > Chiroptera > Craseonycteridae > Craseonycteris > Craseonycteris thonglongyai. Next base: position 16,079 of record PVKE010032873.1, read on the forward strand.
CCCACACCCGGAAGTGAGCTGGATTCCCTGTAAAGACCCTCAGAGGTAATGTCATTACCATTTGATTTTTGAACAAAAAGTTGTGACCTTGTAAGTTACCAATAGCAGATTCAGTAGCTTGATTAGTATTTTTTCTTGCAAACAATTGATCTGTGCTATGACATGGGACTTTAGCCACCTCTAATGCTTCATAATGTGTGTCATCTGGCACATGTTTTTAGGGTGGTAAATGACTTCAGATGAGAGTGATTGGTTCGCTGCTTATTGTAGCTTTCTTTAATGAGTAATATGTGTATATACAGTTTTTTATAATAGATGTGCTTAATTGAGTTTCAACAAAGTGAGAAAATAATAATATCTAGGACTTATGTTCCCAAAGTTAAGTAAGTTGGTTTACCCATGAACATTTGCCTCCTTTGTAGGTATGGCAACACAATGAATGGGCTCTGTTTCCAAGGAGCTTTGATGTCACTATCATTTGTAATGTAATCAGTATAGTTAGTGAAAATTGCATAGCACTTGCAAGAGGAAGCACTTTTTTCTGAAATCACACTTCACCACCTCTGAGCTGAGTGATGTCAGGCAGATAACCCAAACACTAGACGTCCATTTCTTTAGCTGTGCAACAAGGATAATGCAATTTCCTCTCCTACTTCCCTTATAGAGTAGACTTGAGTGTCAAGTGAAGAAGTATACATAGAACCTGTACCTATTATGCCCTTTCCAGTGTTAACTATCCCTGTTTTTTTATTTTGTTTTGTTTTTGTTATTAACAGAAGGAATTGGATTTGAACTTTTCTGTTTTCCTGCTCTTTGAGAAATTTTAGTAATCACTTATAGCTATAAATTAGGCATAAAAAAACATTTATATAAAACAACATTTATGAAATTAATTATATTTTAATTTTATTTACTTTTTAAAATAGTTGACATACAATTCTTTTAAATGGCAGAAATTCATGCATTAAAAAGTATTTTAATTTGCTAATTTTAAATTTACATGCATCTGCTCGGAACTATGTCTATGGCACAAAAAAAAAAGGAACTAAAACAATTTTGACCATTTGAAGTTGATTAGGAAGCTCCAATGCTACAACATAGGAACTCTACTATGTGAGTCAAATCTTGCCCTGGGCTTTTCACCTTTGGAAAGATGTCCTCTGAATGTCACATGGTCTCTGTTTGTAGGAACCACAAAACTATGACTCAATGTCTACTTTACTATGAGTTTTTTCCCAGAGCAGAAAGAACTCATTATTTGCTGTCATTCAAGAGGCTTATCCTAAAGCACATTCTACTCACCTGAGCTGATAAAACAGACTATGTCAGGGAAAAGATATTCTGAAGCCCAGTTAGTCTCTGATGGATTAAGTTAGAAAGGTAGGTGACTGATAAAACTTTAGCATTATTGAGTCTTGCAGACACTTATTCAAAAGACAAGTTTGCAGCTCTGTGCTATAAAAAGAAAAAAATTTGTGTTTAATATAATGGTAAATTTGGTATAGAAAACCATTGTGTCTTTTCTAGTAATATTTATTCCTAAGAGGTATAATGGAAGGTACAGGTATATATACTATCCTTTAGAATACTGACATGTCCAATGATTCCTTAGGCTTTCCTCATGAGGAACTAATAGGAAATATTAAAGTACCCTAATTATGGGGGATGCTGGGATGGCTTGGTGGGTTGAGCACTCGTCTTTTTAGCTCTGAGGTCCGAGGATCGAGCCCTGGCCCCAGCCCGTGTAGAGCCATGTGCTGAGCTGGGATGTGCCCCCATTTTGGTTCTCACTGAGGTGAGCTCCACGCAGGAGGCCTCATGGCCTAGTTTCTGTCCTTTGTAGCCTCGTATTCACCTGTGGAATGAAACTATGTAGAAAACCAATGGCATGCAACTATGCGGACTGCTCTGGGTCCTCCTCCTTCTCTCTGTCTCTCTCTCTGTCTCTGACAAAAACAATAAAAATAAATTTTACAAAAAAGTACCCTAGAGGGGAAGCCGGGATGGCTCAGTGGGTTAAGCGCTCACTTTGCAGTGCCGGGGACCAAGGATCGAATCCTGGCCCCGGCCCGTGTGGACCCATGTGCTGAACTGGGGAGTTTCCCCAGTTCAGTTCTCTCTCTGTCTCTGTATCTCTCTCTCTCTCTCTGCCAAAAACAAT
>PVKE010032874.1:0-18236 GCA_004027555.1 Craseonycteris thonglongyai
ACCAAAATTGGCCTCGTGATCGACCGGGTGGACCGCGATTGACTTGTTGGCCACCCCTGATCTAAGACATCCCAATCAGATCACTCTTTAGAGATGTTCCGACTGAAACTTGGAATACTCTGTTGGCAAAATGTGTATGACATGTGAGACTTGTGAACTGTTTGTAGCTGTGTCTCCTGTCACAGAGAGAGACTGACCTGCAGTGAGAATGAATCCAGCTTGCAGAGTAAAGTAGAGTTGAAAGGGGAAACATGCCCTGGGGACATTGGATTTCTCATTCCAGGATGATATCTGGCTGCACCCAGCTCTTGCAGTTACACAGAGCTTGCAGGAAGTTCCTCTTTTATTTCAAACTGACTCAATTTGGCAATCAAATAAATTTTAACACATTAATCTAATGTATGAGGAAGTAAAACATTGGTAAAATTTGCTACTTTATTATTATCAACAAATTGCTTGTGACATGCCTTAAAACTGGCTGTGACACTGCTAATTAGTACAGACTGTGGAGAGCCACTTGAGTCAAACACAGAAGTAGGGACTCCAGCCATCTCCCCCAGAGACCTGGAGCTTATACCTTTCTCTTACTGTCTTCTTAAGGCCACTAGGGTTGCAAGTGTAGGGGCAGCCATGCTGTGGTCTATGCCACTTTTGCAGGGGACACGTGAGTATAGTGCCTACCAAGTTACAATCCATTCAGTGTCAAACTGGGTCTGATTCACTTCCCCTATGAGATGCCTTGACCTGGATTCTTTGCAATAGACTTTTAACTTCTGTGTCCCTTTCACAGGCACATCCTCAACTGAGACATCCCCCAAACCCTTACTTCCTAGGGACATGCACTACCTGAGCTCCTGCCTTGGAGAGAAATATGAGAAGTTATCACCATGATTTTCACATCGCTGTTAGGTGCACAATGATGCAGGCTAATGATACCATCTTCCCTGTATGATTTTTTTCAAAGATACTTATTAAAATAGAGCTAACATGCAATATTATATTAGTTTCAGGTCTACAACATAGTTATGCAACATTTATATACCTAAAGAAGTGATCACTGTGACAAGTCCAGCAACCATCTGACACCATACCATGCTGTCACAATACTATTGACTATAGTTCCTACACTGTACAATGCATCCTCTTGAGTTACTTGTTTTATAATGGGAAATTTGAACCTCTTGTTCCCCTTAACTCTCCTGCCACTCTTTTTTAAAATTTTCAATTGCATTTGATATTCAATGTTATTTTATATTAATTTCAGGTATACAACACAATGGTTAGACATTTGTATAATTTAAGAAATGATCCCACTGACTAGTCTAGTATCCACCTGGCACTAACATAGTTATTACCATATTGTTGAGTATATTCCCTATGCTGTACTTTACATCCCCATGACTATTTTGTAACAATTTGTACTTCTTAATTTCTTCTCCTTTCTTCCCACCCCCAAACCCCTTCCCATCTGGCAATCATCAAAATGTTCTCTGTATCTATGAGTTTGTTTCTGTTTTGTTTGTTTGTTTGTTTTCTACTTTAGATTCCACCTATAAGCAAAACCACACTGCATCTGTCTTTCTCTGTCTGACACATTCCACTTAGCACAACAGCCTCCAGGTCTATCCATGCCACTACAGATACAAGAACTCATTCCCACCCATGGCCGAGCAATATTTTATTGCGTATATGAACCACCTCCTCTTTATCCATTCATCCATTCATCCATTGATGGATGCCCAGGCTGTTTACACATCTTGGCCATTGTAAAGAAAGCTGCAGTGAATATAGAGATGCACACCTCCCCTTGACCTAGTTTAGGGTTCTTCAGATAAATACCCAGAAGTGAGATTAATGAGTACTTCCTAGTCTCTTGTTCTAGCTTTTGTTTTAAAGTCTATTTTGTCTGGCATAAGTACTGCTACCCCATCCTTTTTTATTTTGATTTGTTTCCACTTTTGTAAAATATCTTTTTTCATTTCTTTAGTTTCAGTCTCTGTGTGTCTTTCATTCAAGTGAGTCTCTTATAGGCAGCATATGTAAGTAAGGGTCTTGTTTTCTTATTCATTCAGCCACCCTATATTTTTACTACAGCATTTAATCTACTTACATTTAAAGCAACAGTTGATAGATATGTAGTTAGTGCCATTTCATACTTTTGATTTTTTTTTTTTTAATCTTAAAGAAGACCCTATAACTTTCCTTGTAATACTACTGCTTTGGTAGTGATGAACTCCTTTAGCTTTTTCTTGTCTGGGAAGTTCTTGATCTGTCCTTTAATTCTAAATGATATCTTTGCTGGGTAGAGTAGTCTTAATTGTAGGTTGGTTTGTTTTTTAATCACTTTAAATTTTTTCATGCCAATTCCTTATGGCCTGCAAAGTTTCTGTTAGGAAATCAGATGGCAGACGTATGGGAGCTCTCTTATAGGCAACTAACTTCTTTTCTCTTGCTGCTTTTAAGATTCTTTTTTTGTCTTTAACCTTTGGCATTTTAATTATAATGTGTCTTGGTGTAGGCCTGTTTTGGTTCATTTTTGGGACTCTGTGCTTGCTGGCTTGGATGTCTATTTCCTTTACCATGTTAGAAAAGTTTTCAGTCATTATTTCTTCAAATAGGTTTTCAGTTCCTTGCTCTGTCTCTTCTCCTTCTGGTGCCCCTATGAAGAGAGTGTTGGTATGCTTGATGTTGTCCCAGAGGTCCCTTAACACTATCCTCATTTATTTATTTATTTATTTTTTGCATTTGCTATTCTGTTTGGATGTTTTCTACTACCTTGTCTTCTAAATTGCTGAGTTGATCCTCTACTTCATCTTATCTACTGTTTACTCCCTATAATGCAGCAGTGTGCAAACTTTTGGCTTCCCTGGTCCACACTGGAAGAAGAATTGTCTTAGGCCACACATAAAATACACTAACACACTAACAATATCTGTTGAGCTGGAAAAAAGGTTGCAAAGAAATCTCATAATATTTTAAGAATTTGTGTTGGACTCATTCAAAAGCATACTGGTCTGCAGGTTAGGCATACCTATTCTGATGTATTTTTCATTTCAGTTATTGTATTATTCATTTCTGACAGGTTCTTTCTTATGTTTTTTTCTTTTTATCTCCATTTTTATGTTTCCAATCTCTTTGTTAAGTTTCTTCTTGAGATCACTGATCATCCTTATAATGAGTGTTTGAACTCTTCATCTGGTAGATCAATTGTTTCCATTTTATTTAGTTATTTTTATGGATATTCATTCTGTTCTTTTATTTGGAACATGTTTCTTTGTCTTTCATTTTGGCTTCCACCTTGTGTTAGTTTCTATCTATTAGGTATAGCTGCTGCGTCTCTTGGTCTTAGTAGAGTAGCATTGTATAATATGCGTCCTATGGAGCTCAGTGGCACAGTATCCCTTGTCACCTGAACTGGGTGCTCCAGGTGTGTCCCTTATGTGGGCTGTGTGTGCCCTTATGTTGTAGTTGAGCCTTAAGTGCTCTTTGCAAGTCAATGGGAGAGATTGACCCTCAAGCTGATTGGTTGTGAGGACTGGTTGTGACTACAGTGCAGGAACTGTTGTATAGGGGCTGACCTTGTAGGGCAAAGTTCACTTCAGCAGGGTTCTAGTGCCTGCCCAGTGTGCCCTTTGGGTGTCTTATTCTTGGAGGTGGCTGGACAATACTAAGACTAGGTTGGAAGCTGGCCACCGAAAATGTCAGACCCAGCAACTGCTGGGAGAAGCCCTGCCATAAGTCAAGTTTAGCTGCAGCCTGTGCCTTCCCCAGGGCCATCTGGAATGACCCACAAAGCCATGCACAAATGACTGCCATCCACAGTGAGCTTGAAGGTACCATGTTACAAACCGATGCTGGCTACCACTAGTGTCACACTTGAGGCTGCTCAGCAAAAGGCATGAAACACACTGAAGTCGGATACTGCTGGTTTGTATTTTGTGAAACTTTGAGAGATTTTAGGAAAGGTTGCAACATGAACCAAGACAAACTGTTTGTATGGAAAAGCCACTGAAAGCAGCTTGGGTGTCCCTGAAATTTGGGTGAGGCTGGAATCTCAGGGAATGACCAGTGCTTGGTGAACAGTGTTATCTAGGTTAATTTAAACTCAAATATGGCAGCCGCCTTTGTCTGAGTGCTGGTGGGGAGATGGGCTCAACAAGGAAACAAAGGAGAGTGCCAGCACTTTTGTCTGTGATAGAGCTGCTCCTCCAGTCTTTGCCTTGAAGCCAAACAATTTAGTTCCTCCCTCTCTGTTCCTGGCACCTTTCAAGCTGCTGCCGCAGTGCTAGAACTCAGAGCCAGTGAGCCCCTGAGTAAGTCTGTGTACAGGCCCTTTAAAGGGAGCCCCTGGGACTCAGCCCTCCATCTCACCCAGCCACCATCTCCACTGGTTCTCACAGCCGAAGTTTATGGGCATTTCTCGCCTTGGCACTGGAACCCTGGAATCCTTTGGTCCTCTGTGGAGACCTCTACAGCCAATACTCTACCTTCCAATTTTTTTTGTTATTGTTGTTAAATTTATTAGGGCGACGTTAATTGATCAATTACATTGTTTCCAGGTGTGCGATTCTACATGACGTTGTCTATGTATCGCATTATGTGCTCATCACCCAGAATCAGCTCACTTTCCATCACCATGTATTTGATTTCCCCTCCCTACTCCTCACCACCCATCTCTCCCGTTCCCCTCCCCCCTTACCCTCAGGTAACCACTCAACTATTGACTGCGTCCATGAGTCTTTGTTTCTTTGTTTGTTTCAGTTTTATATTCTACCAACAAGTGAGGTCATATGTTTCTTGGTTCTTTCCTTCTGACTTATTTTGCTTAATAAGATGTTTTCAAAGTCCTGGCATATACTACTCTTCCGATTTTTAACGGTCTCAGGCAGGTGAGGTACCAGCCCATTTTTGTGTCTCTATCCCTCTTTTATTAGTCTCAAAGCGGCTTGTTCTGAATGTCCTTCTTTGTAAGACTTTGGTTCATCTAGAATTCATGTGGTTCTCAGTGATGGTGATTCTGTTGGTTAGCTCTCACTTTGAGGTTTTCATGAGAGAAGGCAAACACTGTGTTCACTTACCTGCCATCTTGACCAGAAATCCCCCGGCATGATTACTGAAGACAACTTCTGAGCAAGAGTAGCCAACTGCACAAAATCTCTGTGCTCCTGCAGTTATTCCATGAAGAGGCATGGCCCCTGGTGTGCTATAATCAACCTGCTGCCAGAACAAAGAGAAGAAGCAAAGAGGGAGCCTCAAAGATTCATTTCTCTGAAGCTAAAGGGTTGTCTTCCCTTGGTGTTCCACCTCCTTTTCTAGAGAAGGAAGTTGAGTCCACTGTGTTCACTACCCCACACTGCATACTTGTACTCATGAGCAATGTTCCTTGAACCTCTTTTACATTAAAATTAAATCAAATAACTTCTTCCACACATTAGAAATGGAGGCTCTAAGTAGTAGTGTGAAGTAGTGATAGTGTCAATTCAAATATCTAAGTGATCTTTTAATGGCCTGTGTTACCAATTTTGGTTGCAAATATATGTATATCTCTTTTATATTTCCAATTGGTTACTCAAGGATCCTCAGGACACATTAACAGAAAGTAGTGCTTTACTCTCTAAAGCACATAGCCTGAATTATCCAAGACCCTGGGAACCCATTCAAAGAAGTAGACAACAGTTCTCTCAAATATCAAGCAGAGGACAAGCAGGAGTATCCTACATGCTCTGCCACTTTTCTGGCTGCCCTCCATTGTCACTGTTAAGAGCCACTCTCTTTTTGCTGCTAAGACAAATCCTTACCACAACGACAGTGGTGCCACATGCCTTGTTAGCTGATGAGTACACATCAGTTGCTTTTCTTCAAAGCATAACACCATGCCAGCTAACTGGTACAGAGGAGTTTGCCATCATAGCGCATGGTGCCAAAACCAGATCTTCACAGGATGCCAGGTTTTGAATAAGCATTCCATATCTGCATTTATTTCCCCTTGGGATAATGCCCTATCTTGCCATTGAGCTCCTCTCAGGTTCATCTGTTTTCCTAATTTCAGCTCTTACAGGGTCTGTTCATGTTTCTCTGAGGCAAGGTAACTTCCACTGAAACACTAAAATGTGCATTGTTTGGGATGCAATTTATTTATTCAGAATCAACATCTGGAGAAGCGAGGGTGACTCAGTGGGTTAAGCACTTGCTTTGCAGCCCTGGGGACCAAGGATTGAATCACGGCTCTGGCCTGTGAAGACCCATATGCTGAACTAGGGTGTGCTTTCCATGCGGAAGGCCCCCAGTTTGGTTCTCACTCCCTGGCTTGGCCTTTAACTCAAGGGGATATGCCTCCCATGCAAGAGGCCCCCAGCCCAATTCCCACCCTGCGTGGCCTCTGCCCACCTGTGTGGAATGAAATTATGTTGAAAATTGATGACATACAACTGTGGAGATTTCTCTGGGCCCTTCCCCTTCTCTCTGTCTCCCTCTGGCAAAAAAAAACAACAACAAAAAAGCAAACAAACAAACAAACAAAAAACAATAAAATAAATCTTAAAAATAAAAGAGTCAGTATCTGTTAAGAAAAAGGAGAGGAAATAGAATTGAGCATAGGGATTGGTCAAACCATGATCCAGACCAGGAAGTCTTGGTCGAGTTTGTGGAGAGCTCTGGAGAAAGTGCTGCTTTCAGAGTGACTGCTTCCATCTGAAATGGCCAGTCATTTAGACCCTGCGTCACTGTCACCTCATGTGGGCTGCTACAGGCAGGGCATAGCCTGCAGTGAGATGGCTTTTAGCAGTTGCAGCCAACCTTGAAGGGGCTGATAGCTCGGGGCTGTCTGCTGAGCACACTCTTGCAGCTGGGCGGCCAGTCCTGATTGAAGGGGTGCTGGGCAATGTTCTTCCTCGTCTCCCAGAATCACGGGAAGTTCTGTTGGGCATAAGGCAGAATTGTGGCCCTCTTCAGGAAAGCCCCCTAGACCAGGCTCTCCTGGCCCAGCACTGGCCTTTCTGGCATGAATGCCACAGTCACTGCCCACTGCTCCCAGTCTTGCAGAAGGGCTTTCCAAGTCCTCTTGGCTGGCAGATGTTCTTGAACCGAAGAGAATGAGTCTAGAAGTGAGTTTAGGCTAAATGGATGAGTGTGGTTTCCTAGACTCAATCTCAAGCTCCAGTTGTCTTAATTCACAATTCTGAGTTTTATGCTGACATCTCTGTCTTTTTTCTAAGCTAGAGAGAATGCCTTACCCCATAATTAGACTTTAAGAGTTCCCTAATCATCATCATCATCATCATCATCATCATTAGAGCAAGGTAGAGCTCTACCAACTCCACCCTAAACAAAACACTCAACACTGGCGTCTGGTTCAGACAGCAAAGGCCATTCTCTTGACCTGGGGTTTCCATATTTTCCATTTCCTCCCCAGGGTTCCATTTGTCCATATAGGGAAAAAGACATCTCTCAAGGACCTGTTTTGTGAACTCTTTATGTGAAAGTAACATGATGGCTTCTGCTTTGGGCCCTTCTGGTTTATCACCATCCTTCCAAGAGGACATTTGCTTCAGAATCACCAAGGGTATGTTGTTAGCATCATTCTATTCTGCAGTAGGCTGTAGAAGGCTCCTCACCAAGCCCCAAAGATTTCTACATCCTAATCCCTGGAGCTTGTGAATATGTTACCTTACTTGGCAAAGGGGTTTGTTGGGTGATGAAGTTGAAGATCTTGACGTGGAAGATGGTTTAAATTCTTTGCGAGGGCCTGATATAACCACAAGAGGTCTTATAAGAGGGGTATAGGAAAGCAGAGTCAGAGAAGACCACGTGATCAGAGAGCGTTGGCGATGCTACACGGCTGGTTTTGAAGATGGAGATGGGTCACAAGCAAAGGCATGCAGCTGTCCTCAAGAAGCTGGAAAAGGCAAGGCAATGATTTTCCCTCAGAGCTTCCAGAAGAAACCAGCCCTGCTGATACCTGGACTTGGGCCCAGTGAGACTGATTTTGGACTTCTGACCTCTAGATCTACAAGATAATAACCTTTTACTGTTTTTAAGTCACTACAAATGAGTTAATTGTTGCAGCAGCAACAGGAAACTAATAGAAGCATTTGCTGTCACAGAGCCTTGGAGCTTTTTAGAGGTACAGTAGATGCTCAGTTAACCGGCACCCATGCCAGATACATGTACTATTATTTGTTTGTTTGTTTTGCCAGTTGCTTGAGTTCTGGTTAACAGAGAGCCTACTGTATTTCTCTATGAGAGCTGAGCAGTGTCCCTTTTGACTTGGTTGCCATAGTAGCAGTTGCCAGGGCCCCCTACTCACCCTTAGGTTGGATCGCAAGCCTCAATGCTCTTTTACAGACCTGTTTCCACATTGACTAGAGGGTGGTTTCCTGACTGATTTGTTCCCGTTCCAAGTCCTTAGGACAGCAAAACAGCCAGCAGCTATTCAGAAAGCCTTGCCTGGAGGCCAAGATTGGCTGCCCCTTCACACAGCTGGGGTTCACTGTCCCTAACCCCAGCCTTGGGGTTAGAAGTGACCCCATGGTGCTCTGACATCCACTTCAGATTCCTATCCTGGAGGCCTGAGCTGGGCCTTCAGGGCTGTTTCTCGTGACCTCTCTTATTACCTGAGGACCTCTGTCACTGGCTCTTCCAGAACCACCTTTGCCAACAGTGATCTTCAGCTCCAAACGTGGACTTCCAGAGTGCCATTGTAGGTGAAGGGGCCTCTAACCTGCGCCCTTTTGCAGGTCTCTATCCTGTGCCCCTTCCTGCATGGAGCCTCCTGTAGCAGCTTTTTTAAGCTCAACACCTGTGCAGGAGCTCCTCTGCCCCGTGTGTCAGACCTGCGGGTGCTGACAGCCTGCGCAGGGCCAGCTGCTATTTCAGTGTCGTTGAGTCCTTAGTGACAGGTACTGAGGCATTAGCAGTTTCGAGGCCACAGACGATCTTTTGTGCAGGGGCTTGTAGACTTCTAAAATTATCATCCTGCTTTGCCTCAGGGACCTGTCAGTCTTGTAGTATCTAAATGGCTTGGTAGAGTCACAGCTTAAAACACTTTTTTCTAAGTACTGTCACTGCATTTCATACCATCTCCTGTGGCTGTGGGTACTCTTGGGCCTCATGTCCTATCACAAGGCTACACGGGTGTCCATGCACTATAGACACAGTTTGATGTCACATCTGCCATAGGTCTCCTTTCTAAGTTGAGCAAAGTCATCGGTAATTTCAAAGATTTCTTTTTATTGTTTTTGACAGAGAGATACAGAGACAGAGATAGAGAGAAGTGGGAGGGCCCAGAACAGTCTCCATAGTTGCACATCATTGGTTTTTCCACATAGTTTCATTCCACAGGTGGGCGGGGCTGCACAGGGCAGGAACTGGGCCGGGGTCTCACCCCAGTGAGAACTGAACTGGGGGCACTCCCCAGTTCAGCATATGGGTCCGCACGGGCCGGGGCCGGGATTCGATCCTTGGTCCCCAGGGCTGCAAAGTGAGTGCCCAACCCACTGAGCCATCCCGGCTTCCCCACATCAGTAATTTTAGACATTGGGTATACTTAGATACCAACATATATCTGACCTTCTAGGACTCTTGCTCCCCAAATGCCTTTAAGAGATTTCAGCATATTTGACACTTTAGAGAGTTCATTAAAAATTTGTCTCAGTTGCTATATCCTGCTCTCTCTTTGATATATCCCATTCCTAATAGAACAACCCTCAGGGACTCTAATTCCAACATCAAAATAGTTCCAATAACTTGTACTCTTCTGTCCTGTGACACGCTGGGGACTCCAGTGCTGAAGGTTAATTTCTGCCCCCTGGTCCATGGGGCACATGGACAGCTGTGGTGAGAATGTACTTCGGCCCATATTTTAAAAAGAGTGATTGGTCATGATGCAAATAAGCGCTGTACCATGATCTCCACATCTTGTATGAGACCGCCAAAAATATAACCCCAATGACCGCAGGCTTCACCCTCAAGTCCTGTGAATTCCGTGACGTGAATACGGCTGGCCTAGGCGCCTATCTGAGTAGCTGCAGGACCTCATACCCATCTCTGTGACCTGTCTCCATCACACAAGTCACCTTCAGTGGTTTCCTGTTTCCTTCTTCCCAAACATCTCACAAAGGCCATAACTTCCTTTGTTCTTCTACTGCGGCTTCCTTGGTGACATTGGCCAAGTACTATGTCATTTTCACCGCTAGTCCTTCCCTCTGTGAGAATGCCTAGTCCTATTAAAAATGTCGCCTCTCAGGGCTACAAAAAGAAAAAAGAAGAAAGGAAACAAAAAAAGCCCCAAGAAACCACAACATCATTGTATTCCTTGGTGAATAAGATGTTTCACACACGAAAATGAGAACACGGCTTCCCCTCCGGGGCTCCACCTGAATCCATGAGCTGGGATAGTAGCCAATGCCTGTCTCTCATCTTTTGCCCAGGCCCTAGAACACAGGAAGGTCTTTTTGGGTCCTATTTTTTCCTCTCGTGCAAATAAATGCCTGGGGAGCTGTAAGGCAGCATAAGCTGAACCAGAACCACCCAACTACAGTTTATATTCATACTTTGCATATTATAATAACAAAAGATGATGGTAGCAAACAGTGACATTGGAGTAAACTTATCCTTTGAGAACTATTAGGAAAACTGTTCATGACACAGACAGGTTTTGCTTTTGTTTTTTTTTAATAATTTCTATTGGTTTTGATCCACGGCACTAGAAAAGATTTGGAGGTGGCTTGATCAAGACAGTTGTCTTGGGGAAAAGCCAGGATAGCTTAACAAGTGGAGCACTTGCATTGCAACTGTGAGGTGCAGGAATCGAATCCTGGCCCCGGCCTGTGCAAACCCACATGCTGAACTGTGGCGCGACTGGTAACTGCTAGGATGGTGGCAAAGGTTCTCACCTCCCATGAGGGAGGCCCCCAGTTCGGTTCTGCCCTGTGTGGCCTCACATCCACCTGTGTGGAATAAAACTGTGTTGCAACTAATGATGTACAACTATGGAGATTGCTCTGGGCCTTCCCCCCTTCCCTCTTGTTGCTCTTTTTCTCAAACAATAAAGCAAATCTTAAAAAAAAAAAAAAGAAAGAAAGAAAGTCATCTTATCGTGATCTGTGTGTCATTATGAAGTCATCCTGGCTTTCCTGCCCTTGAGTCCCCTCAAAAGGCAGTAACCAGATGGAAGCAACCATGGAGCAGTGAGGGGAAGTGTCAGAGAAGAAGCCAAATGTGTATTTTTCCTGAACTTTGACACTTCTGTAATAACAACTGGGACACCTTGTTCCCGAATACAAGCACAAGAAGAAAAAAATAAAAGAGGGACTTCTCTAATTTTCACTACATTGCCTAAATATAAATTTGCCACTTCTTTCCTTAAACGTTGGTTACTGATAAAATGATGATGGTGGTTTCAAGAGCAAAAGTGGAACTGAGTCATTAACTGTCCACATCTGTTCAACGGCTGAAGCTTGAACTAGCTCTGAACGAGAAGTAGTGTCAGCTTCTGTGGGGACGCTGGCAATCAAGGCAGCAGTACGTAATACGTCGTGTGTCACTTAACAATGGGAAAAGTTCTGAGAAATGCACGGCTAGGTGCTTCGCCATTGTGCAAACATTTTAGAGTTGTGCGAACGTCAATACAAACCCAGCCTACTACACACCCAGGTACATAGCCTACTACCTCTTAGGCTGCAAGCTTGTACAGCGTGTTACTGTATAGGACATAGGAGCTTAAACCAAGCACAAGAGAAAATGATGTAATCGAGAGATGCCTAAACACGAGCTATATGGTGCTGCTGCAGCGTAACCCAGCATACTGTTTGTTCTACAGCAAACTTTATTTTGAAAGGTGAGTACACTCTAAAGTAATGATAAAAAGTATGTTATCATAAATACATAAGCCAGGAACAGTGTGTCTTATCATGATCGAGGATTATTTGCTAGGTATATAATTGGACATGCTAAACTTTGATGCAGCTGGCCATGCCGTAGGTTTGTTTATACCAGCATCAACACAAACACATGATTAGAACACTGAGCTATGATACTGTGGCAGCTGTGACATCACTAGGGGAGAGGACCTTTTCAGCTCCATTATAATATCATGAGGCCACTGTTATATATGTAGTCAGTTGTTGATCACAACATTGTGAGGCAGCACATGATGGTACAATTTAAATTGGGGGGTAATTTTTCAGAGTCTTGATTGAAATCATGCTAATTCTCACCAGTTATCCCTCAACTTTCTTTCTAGGATCAGCTATCGAATAAAAAAATTCTGCCAGACTTTTTTTTATGTTTGCTGAACAAACCAAGACTCAGTGATGCTGAGAGGTGGCTGCCCACTTCATTTTCCAGTCCCGTTGTACGTGGGACAAAGGGACAATGTCTTCCCAACTAATGAGAGGCGACATGATATGTGTGACTTTTGGGACAAAGTGGTGAAGAAATGAGTAAGTATACTGGCTCCTATCTCTGATCTGCTGCTGCGATGCCCACACCCAGGGCAGCCCTGAGGCCAATGTCAGTCATGGCAAAGCTTGCCTCCCCCCGGGTTCCTGACTGACTGTAGTCACTGCCTTCACTCGGATGCTGACCATGAACACCCAAGCTGCACTGTTCCATAAGCAGGAGTTACATGGTTGTTGTGTGAAGCAGATGATTTTCTTTTTTCAAAAGTAGCTCTTTGTAAGGAGAATGTTTCACTGTCTGATGGACTGTTGGAGGATTCCCAGTCTGTGTGATGTGGGCTCATTATCTCTGCCTGATCTTTTTTTCCGCTCTGACTTTGGGTCTCACAGGCACATATATGCTCACGTGGTCAGTTTCCAGAGGACGACTCGGTGAGAACTGTGTGTCAACAGCACCCTCTCTACAGGCAGCTTTCTTCTCTCTTATGCTCCGCCTGTGAATTCTGGCTGCTTTGACCCCTTGAACTCTGAACTCTCAGCTCCCTAGTCCTCTGGGCCTGATGTTGGAACCTCGCTCGGACCAGTTAACTAAGGTAATTGCTGACCTCAGTCATGTGTTCCCTTCCCTTAGGGCTGACTGTCCTATGCTATCTTGCCTATATTATCCAATGATTGAAATCTAGTTGCTTAAGGCAGGAGAATCAATTCAGTCCTTATTACTACCCAAGGGCTGGAAATGGGGGTCTTTAGTGCTCTCTCCTATGACTAGTTTTCTTGATTAGGGTGCCCTTAAATCTTCATAACGGGGTCTGACATTGTGTACACATATACCGGTATGTGTACAGTTTTCTTCTTTGCTGAGATGGTGCCAGCCCCTGACGCTATTCAGACAGATTCAGAAATGTCCCCTTAGGATCCCTGAGACCTTTAGACCCAAGGAGTGCTTGGGTGAGCCCCTTGGAAGAGAGGTTACTGTGGAATCGCTGAGTGAAACCTCCTTTAGAAAGGCAGTGGTAGGGTAGGTTACGCTGTCTGTCTTAAGGAAAACGGGAATAGGACCTTTTGTGTTTTGTGAAGGAAAAACAAAGCACTCCTGCTCAGGGCATGTTGGCCATCTGGGCAGAGAGAGCACTGGGTGTCCTGCATCGCCAGCCTAGGGACACTGGAAGGTGGCCTGCATCAGGAGCTGTTCCCTCTGGGTGGGACAGATGTCACCAGGAAAGGGGAGCCTTCGTACACTGACTGACACATTGGTCTCAGGCTTGGCAGGGGGATAAGGGCCTAGGAGTGAGGACTACAGAAAAAGCAGCACTAGCTAGAGAGGAGGACCCCCACCTTCATTGCCAAATGGCACACTCAACATTGAGAAGGCTTTGCTGGTGTTGGAGGCGACCCACGTCCCCCAAACTGCATCTGCTGCCCATTTTTGAGCCGCTTCACATCTTTCCTGACAAAGACTCAGTTGACATTAGGCTTTTGAGCGATTTCTTTCTATTCAGGCACTGTTTCAGTGCCTGGACCCTGGTCCCCACAGTACTAGTCCCTCCCGTCCTATATCTGGGCTCCTGAATCCAAGCTGTTTCAATTCTCTACCTGTCTGGGCGCTTCATTCTGCAGGTGATGGAAATAAACGAGCCTTATTAGGAAAGACGTTGGGTGATTTGACTGGGGATCTTCCACCTGATGTAGCTATGTTTTCACATGTAACTTGATCCAGGCAGAATCTACTGAACTTCCAGGGCCCATGCGTCGGAAGCACATTAAGAGAGGTCTGAGCCAAACTGAACCCTGCATTTGAAACAGTGGTTCTCAGCCCCGCAGGAAACTGCCTGCACAGTAGCCAGCACGGTGTGTGGTAGAGAGCTCCACAGTACACGCTGGGTGCACTGTAGGGAGTGGCGTGGGGTGCTGGGTGTGCAGTATTGGGGGGCAGAGCACTCCAGGGAAGCTGGCTAGACTATCACTCTCTAGGCTGGATCCCAGCCTACCCCTGCCCAGCCACAGGGTTCTGTACAGTCCACACCCTGAGAACCCTTCTCTCTTACTCGCACTCTAGCCTACCCTTCCTATCCCATGCTTTGCTCTGGTGTCTGCACGGTGCTGATTGCTCTGCCTGGAAGGCTCTCTCCAGCCTTTTCCCCACCTTTGCCTGCTTAGCCCAGATTCACGCTTTAGATGTCTGCTTCAATGCTGTTTCCACCAAAAGACCTTTTCTGATCCCCAAGAGCAGATTAGGTCGCTAGTTTTTATCTCAATTCACACTGTACCTTTTTCTCATGATACTCATATATTGTTTATTACAGCACTTTGTATATCAAAGTGCTTCATATACGAGTATTCATATTAACTCATTTAATCCAAAGGAAACTTGAGGTCATTGGTATTAAAGTACTTTTTGATGCATCAGAAACAGTTATTGGTTAACCCCAGTTCTCTGATGGAAAGTAAACACACTGAAACAATCTTGCTCATATCTCAACCTACCAGAGCACCGTAGGTCCTCTCCGAGTATGGGAAGGAATAAATAAAAAGCTATGGTAGTATTTTCTAACAGTCATCCTTTTTTAGAAGGAATGTTTCTGGTGGCCCTATATCTGCATTCATCCCTCTATCCTTAGTGACTAACACAGGGCCTGAAACAGAGGATGCTCAACATCTGTCACCTTGGTGGGTGATTGCATGACTGCCCCACCAATGTGTTAAAACAGCACATGCTTTTTATTTTGACGATGCAGGAATGAGCCCACCGCCTCACAGTCCTTTACCATCGTCCTCTGCTTGGGTTGCCTCCATTTTGTCATTCGTTTCCTCCTCCGTGGTGTGTTGCTGATTTTTCTTCCTTCACTCTGTGCATGTTGCTCAGGCAGAGTCTAGTCGGAGGGATTTAGATCAGATAGGAGGAGGTGAATTCATGCTGTCAGGCTGTTAGAGCTAGGGAGGTCTCCAAGGACATGTGCAGGGGTGTCCATGGGACACATTGCTCTGATTGTCATAGTCCAAGCCCAGTCCTTGGTGGAGCTAAGGACTTGAGCTACGGGATGTCTGAAAGTCTTCCCAAGGCCCGATCTGTAACTTCATATGGAAAAAAGTCAGTCCCTTGTTTTGTCTTCTAGGTCCGTGTATGAAACAGCAAGTGATCATATTGCGCTCAGAGCTGCCCACGGGTAGGTGCTATAAATAGACATTCATTAAATGCCCAGAACATATTAGACATTGTACCAAAACAACGCATTAGGTAAGGTCTCTGCTATGATATAGGTTCTTCCCAGGGAGCAGAGAAACTAAATTCATTGAGTCGATGAAAAAAAAAAAAGAATCACAGGTAAAGAACATAAATGCAGTCAGGGTTCTGACCCTTTTGAAAGAATTCTTATCTGTTTCCTTTATATGTTGTGATTTTATATATAGAATGTGGCATTCACCATCCTAAAAGGATTTGTAAGCTGTAGCCTCAAACCCTTGCTGGACAAGAAAATTATAATGGGCCATTTCATTTGACCTTCCTGAGTCTTGGTTTCTTTACTTTAAAAAAATGGAGACAAAAGCAGTTAATTCTCAGGCTGGGGCTCATAGGCAGACAGCACCTACCTATACAATTACAGCTGTTACTAAAAAATGGACATACTTCCCTACTGGCTGAAACATAGCAGCTGATGCAAGTCCCCTGAATGTCCCTGTCTTTTTGGACACGCCAGCCACCCTGCCTTAGAGGATTTTGTACGTCTCTGTAGTAGAGCTAGGTATGGATCATTTGGGGTTTTTACAGGAAATAGGTAGCGTGCCCTAAAGTGTGGTTGAAGAGAAAGTAACAGAGGGCTAAAGGACAATGATGTATTTGGGAATAAGGAAAACCATCAAAGGATGGTGAGACACCCCTGATCTAGCAACTGTGGGAAGGTGCTGCTATTCCTCAGCCTGAAAGGTCAGGCCATGGAGTGATGATGAGGATTTGATTAGGTCTGTAGCCATGGAGACAGCCAACTGATGGGAGCTGAGGACTTTATGGATAGCTATAGGCACTGCCAACAGCAGGCCAGCATGGAGGAGCCCAGGGAATGAAAAGCCCATGTGCTCTCTCCTCTCCCTAATCTCCTGCTGGTTGCCCCAATGAGCCAAATCCAGTCTGTAGCCAGACAGCAAAGGGGGCTTACGTGAGGCTGGCAGTGAAGACCAGCCTCCTGTGTACACAGACCAGTTGGAGTAGGAAAGTGGCTCAAAGAAGATACTCAACACGAAGCATTTGAGGCCTATAGAGCAGGGCTTCCCCGGACTGGCTCCTGCAAGGCTATCGTCTGTCCTGATCCACTGAGGCCCCAGCTGTACTGACTGTGAATGATTTGTTTCCCTCCTGGCACTGGGTACTTGTTAAAGCACCTGGTCTTAGACTGTAATTCCTCCCCGCCCTTTTCTCTTCTATTTGTTTTTTTTTTTTTTAATATTTTTTATCCCATTAAAACTTAGCACTCTAGTGGAAAAGAGAGTCATATGTACCCTAAGGAGGAGAACAGGAAGCAGCACCTCTAGCTCTTAAGCTGACGAGTCCTAGGAAAAAGGACAGGAGGACTACAGCCCACAGGAGAGCCAACCCAGCCCCAGGGCCTTTGCCCTTCCAACTATCCTCCCACCCTGTCCCCTTTGCACACCTGCTGTCCTGAGACTCTAAGCAACATCATTTGGCATGTCCTCATGCTCTGCTATCGTTTAAAATCAAGCTCTGTGTTGTGTATCAGTGCTCTAATGAGGAGGCTATCGTGAGGCTCCATAGTGGGTCCTCCTGAATCTCCCAGCACACCCAGAACAAGAGTAAACCCATGGTGGGGGCTCCCAAAGGAGAACAGGCCTACTGATGGATGCTTCTGGGCTTCTCTTGTGCAAAACCACCCAAACACTAGACGTCAAGACCTCACCTGCCCTCTTATAACCAGGGTCAGAAAGTCCTCTGACCAGGAAGAAGCCATTTCTCCCCACAGATATTTGTCACTGAATGTGGATGGTGGGGGATGTTAATGTGGAGGGCTCACCCCCACCCCCGCCACATACACACACTGTCCAACAAAGGACACATGGTATCCCCAGGCCCTGACGATATGCTGAGGAGCCTCTGCTACTGAAACACCCAAACACAGTTTGCTCACCCTCGTGGTTTGCAGTATTTCTCCTTGTGTCCCCCGCTGCTAGGGAAATGTGTGTCTGAAAGAACTGTGATTGTCTTTGCTTATTGCCTTTTCAATATTAGGCGGATGGAACTCTAACCCTTACAAAAGCTGCTTAAAGCCGAGAGGAGCTCTCGTGTCAGTTTTAGTTTAACCAGGTGTTGCTTTTACACTGGCAGATGCCTCCCTGAGACTTCCTTTGCTTAGCAACAGCCTTAGCTTTTCATAACAGCTTCTCCCTGAGCCTCAGCAGTAACTCTGGAGTTGCCAGCAGGGTGAAAGCCTCTTAGATTTAACTGGAATCCAAGGTAAAAACTCCCAGAGGCTGTGGGCTCCTGGAAGGTTTGGAGCCCCCGGCATTACAGTTCTGTTTAATGGCTGGGCTGTTAATCCCATTTTACATAAAGGGCCAGTCCCCACATGGCCTCGATGGGTTTTTGCCACCTGTCTTTCTAGAAGTGTAAGAGTTCAGGGGTGACCACAGAGATTGTGTTCAGCCATGCACTTGTTCTAGCAATCTCTAGCCCACCAGGAAATCTCACCTAGGAAATTCGTCTAAGCAGAAGAAGGAGGAGTCTGTGAATGTGCTTCTGAGTCACTGGGAGAGGAGAAGCCGACAGACAAAAGGTTGCACAGTGTATTCATACTCTGAGTTTTATTTCCCCGAAGATCACATTATTCCTAG
>PVKE010032875.1:0-18236 GCA_004027555.1 Craseonycteris thonglongyai
GATATAAGGTGATGGAAGGGGAACTGATACTGAGTGATGGGCACATAATACGATGCATGAATGATGTGAGGTGGACTTGTACATCTGTAAACTGTCTAATTGTTACCAACCAATGTAACCTCATCAAATTTAACAATAAATAATAATAAAAAAATAATAGTACCTAATAGTGCTTATTAAGTCTTTGGGACAATTGCATGAGATAGTTCATTTAATGTACTACTGAGTATTCAATAAATGTGACCAGCTATTAAAAACAAAACAAAAACAAAAAAAAAACCTGTGTCTTTTTCACTCTGCTGGCTTGTAGTCTTTGAATACAGAAAGCACACTTCCCTTTATTATCTCAGGGGATTTCATAATTCTTCCCAGAAATGGCAAGGCATGTATCGTGAAAAAACTGAAACAAAATATGAAGGCTCCTCAGAGCTAGTTACCAGGACTGAGACTCAGTGTTCCAAATTCCCAGTCCTGCTTTCCTTTGCAGCAACAGTATTTTACTGACTCTGTATTTACAAAGCCACCCTACAAATTAGCACAGGCCCAGAGACCGAAAATTAGGCTAGAAGGACAAGAGTTCTAGCAATTATTGAAATGTTACTTCCTTGTGTACTTGCTATTCCATGCACTTTGTGCAGCCATATTCACTTTCATCAGCAGTATTGCCCCTTGAGCAGCATTGGTATTATTGCATGGGGATAAGTACCTGGTCTGGTGGCTGAACAACTTGGAGATGTGTATATTGCTCTCCTCAACAAGAACTTATTGAAAACAGTATATCTCCTCTGTGCCCCCCCCAGGTCAAT
This sequence comes from Craseonycteris thonglongyai, assembly GCA_004027555.1. Classification (NCBI taxonomy): domain Eukaryota; kingdom Metazoa; phylum Chordata; class Mammalia; order Chiroptera; family Craseonycteridae; genus Craseonycteris; species Craseonycteris thonglongyai. Next base: position 807 of record PVKE010032875.1, read on the forward strand.
TTTTTTGGGCAAGACTTTTGAAATTGGTGTCCTCTAAAATACGAGGAATTGGAAGCTCTCATAGGCACAGTTTCCTCTCCATGAGCTGTATGTACATAACTAATTGTGGATTATTGGAGTGAGTGATGCTTCTTTTATTTTCTACTGCTGGCTGAATTCTGGGCTCCTGTTGGGGGAACCTAGAAAGGTGTGTTAATGAGGGAGGGTCTGTGTCCCAGAGGTAATACAAACATTTTGGAGTCTATATGTTGTGTCTTGGAAGTTAAAGGTAGAGGCTCTGTAGTAGGCCTATCTACCTTGGTTCAAATCCAGGCTCTGTCACTGACAGCAGCAAGATCTTTGGCAACTCTGGGTAGACTGTATTTCTCAGGATTTTTTAAAGATTAAGTGAGTTAATAAGATCTTATCATTTACTGTCCACCTACTTTTGGTTCATCCAGTATATCCTAATGATGTCTTTTACATAGCTACTAAAGAATAATTACTGTAACTTCCCTTGATTTACTCTTCTTTCATTTCTCAAAAAGTAACTCACATTTGACTAAAATATTTGAATGCCTTACTCTATATATGTTTTCTCTATATATGCCTCCTTAGTAATTTAAGCTGACTGTATTTTTAAAAGATAGCTTTTAGATATAATTTTTAAAATAGGAAAAATATACCAGATTAATAGAAGGTCCCATTTCTAGGAAGTCCACATTAAAAGAAAATATTTTTAAACGCTATTAGAAGAATAGTATTTATAATGTATGCCCTCCAAGTTTAAATTCTGAGTGGCTCTGCATCACTCACTCCCCCAACCCTACCCCATGCCAGACTGAATATTTAGTGCCAGTCTCTTCTGGCCTGCAAAGTTACTGTTGAGAAATCACCTGACAGTTTTATGGAAGCTCCCTGGTAGTTAACTAGCTGTTTTTCTCTTGCTGGTTTTAGGATTCTCTCTTTGTCTTTAACCTTTGCCAATTATAATGTGTTTTGGTGTGGGCCTGTTTGAATTTACCTTGTTTGGGACTCTGCACTTCCTGGGCTTGTATGTCTGTTTCTTTCACCAGACTAGGGAAGTTTTCAGTCATTATTTCTTCAAATAGATTCTCAATTCCTTTCTTTCTCTCTTCTCCTTTGGTATACCTATGATATGAACATTGGTATGCCTGATGTTGTCCCAGAGGTCTCTTAAACTATCCTCAGTTTTTTGAATTCTTTTTCCTTTTTGCTGTTTTGATTTGGTGTTTTCTGCTACATTGTCTTCTAAATTGCTGATTTGACCTTCCGCTTTATCTAGTCTGCTGCTGATTCCTTTTAGTGCATTCTTCATTTCAGTTATTATATCCTTCACTTCTGAGTGGTTCTTTTTTATTGTTTCTATGTCTGACTTTATGCTTGCTATCTCTTTGTTGAAGTTCTCACTAAATTCTTTAAAATCCTTATAAACATTATTTTTAACTCTGTTTCTGGTAGGTTGCTTGCCTCTGTTTTGTTTAGTTCTTTTTCTGGAGTTCTCTGTTCTTTCATTTGTGATGTATTTCTTTGTTTCCTCATTTTGGCTACCTTTCTGCATTAGGCAAGTGTGCTATGTCTTCTAGTCTTTCTGGGTGGCCTTATGAAGTAGGTAACTGGTGGGACCCATTGGTACAGTCTCCCTGGTCATCTGTGCTGGGTGCTCCAGGAGTGTTCCTTGTGTGGCTTGTGTGAGTCCTGTTATAGTTTAACCTTGATTGCTATTGCCATGTCAGTGAGTGGCATTTACCCTCAGGCTAACTGCCTGAGGGGTTTGGCTGTCTCCACAGCTGACAGGCTGCTGTGCTGGAGGCTTATGCTATGGAGTGGGATTTGCCTCAGTGGGCTCTGGTGTATATTGAGACTGCCTTTGGGGTGTGCCACTTGTTGGGTTGATTGGGTGGTGCTCTGCTGTGATCCGAAGCCAGCCTGTAGGATAGTTCTGGGCCTCTTGGGAGAGGCTCCAGTGCAGCCCCAGGTCAGCCACTGTCTATGATCAGCCAGTAGATACCTAGTAGGAACTACAAAATGATCCATGATTAGTTGCCACCTGTGCTGGACCTGGAGGAGCATGGGAGAGCCCATGCTATGAATCAAGGGTGTCTGTCACTAGTACCAGGTCTGAGGTAGCTCTGCAAAAAGTCAGGGCACTCTGAGGCTTGTTGCCAGCTTCCAGCTCCTGGCTTCTGTAAGGTTCAGCTGGTAATAAAGCCTCATGCAGTACGGAGTTTGGTGTGGTGGGGTCTCAGTGGGTCACCAAGGTGGAGACAGAGGAGCTCACCAGACTAATTCAGATTCACATTGGGCCATGGGCATGGAGGGAGGGCTCAACACAGGAAATATGGTGCCCCCCTGTTGGCTGCATGAGAGGAGGACCCCACACAGGAAAAATGGCAGCTCTCTTCCAACCCTTGTCTTGATGCCACACACCTCAACCTGCCTCCCTCCCCTCATATGCCTTTGACATCCCCTGAGTCATTGTCTTCCTGCTGGAAACCAGGATGAGTGCCTGTGAGTGAGTGAATCTGTTTGGGTTCTTTAATAAGATGCCTGGGTTCGCATTGGCCAGGGCCGAGATTTCATCCTCAAACCCTAGTGCAAGACGAGCGCTCAACCTGCTGAGCCATCCTGGCATCCCCTAATATTAATTACTCTACTCTATGAACATGGGATAACTTTTCATTCGTTCATGTCTTCTTCAATTTCTTTCATCAGTGTTTTATAGTTTTTAGTACACAGATCTCTTACCTCCTTGGTTAAATTTATTTCTAAGTATTCTTTTTGATACTGTTGTAAATGGGATTGTTTCCTAAATTTATTTTGGGGATAGGTTGCTAATCTATAGAAAGACAACTGGTTTTGAAGATTTGAGTATCTTAATCTATTTCGGCTGCTATAACAGAAATACCAGAGACTGGGTAGCTTATAAGCAATAGAAATTTATTTCTCACAGTTGTGGAGTCTGAGAAGTCCAAGATCAAGGTACTGGTAGATTCAGTGTCTATTGAGGACCCATTTCCTAGTTCATAGATGGTGACTTTTCACTGTGTTCTAACATGGTAAAAGGGGACAAGGGAACTTTCTCATTCCACTTTTATAAGGGCATTAATCCCCTTTATGATGGATCCACCCTCATGATCTAATCAACTCTTAAAGGCCTCGCCTGCTCATGCTATCACCTTTGGGGGTTAGGATTTGAACATAGGAATTTTGGAGGGACACAAATATTTGGTCTGTAGCACTTGGTAAGCACTGTAAATATAGAGCTAGGTAAAGCAATGCTTTCGTTACTTGATTAAAAAAAAATAACATCTCAATATATATGTTATGGTATATGTTCTTTTGTGACATGTATACTTATGAATATTTTGATTTACTTTCATTTTGTGCCTTCGTAATCCTTTTCAAAAGAATTCCATGAAGCAACATTTTGTTTTATGATAAAATGTTTTCATAAGTACATTGATAGCCTGTTTACTGCAGCAGTAAATTAGTAAATTTTAAAGTAAAATGATGTTATTGGCTAGATTAAGAAGGAAAGATTGGTGTTATGCATAAAAATTTATTCTTACCTGTTTTTTTAAGTTTATATGTGTATGTGTGTGTGTTCATATGCACATATATTTAGGTTTGACTGGTGGTTTGGGAGTTCTTGATTGCATGTCTTTAGCTGGCAAGGGGATGGAGAATGGGAAGAAGGATTAAATTTCTGAGGTTGATAAACTCAGTTAAAGAAACATTTACTAGACAGTGTACCAAATAGGTGTTTGCTATACAACTTGTTTTGCTTTGGAAGACATAGTCTTTGCCCTCAAGAAGCTTGAAGATGTTTCCATGACATACATGCATCCAGTTAATGGAATATAAAGCAGAACAATATAAAAATGCAGAGTTAAAACAAAACTGATGCTTATAGCAGGTTGCAGGATTCCAGCTCTCTCATGTTTCATAGCATCCTAGTGAATAAAAATTACTTTGCCAATGGTGTATAAAACTCTGTGCTTTATATAGACAGGACTTTTAAAAATACATTTATTAAATTGTGTTATTCACTAAGAATTGTTTGTACCCTGTAAACAAATCTCCTTTATTATAGCCACCTGTCACTGTGTTACAATAAACCTTTTAGTGTATTAATTATGAAGGAGTTTTACCTAAGAAAATAAGGTATAATTTGTTTATAAATGACGGTTATCATTTTATTAATATTTTTTCTCGGATAAAGGGAGGAGTCTAATTTAAAAGACTATGTGGACTGAAAATGCTATGATAGTTGAATGACTCAGTTGTAAATCATTTTAACATAGGCAGGTATCATGACCACTACTCCCTCTGTCTCTGACAGAAGGTATTTGTTTGTTTACTTGCTTAATGTTTTCAGTCAGTGGATTTCAGTAGCAAATCCTTTTTGGTATATTAGGCAGCAAAATTAGGTATAAATTTTGGAATGAAACATGTACTCGTAAGCCTCAGTAAAATCTTATAACATTTCAAACTCTGGGGTGATAAGGAGAAAGTTGCTAGGAAATTTGTCTTTTCCTGGAATGCAACCAATGCTATTTAAAAAGAAAAAAATTAAGAATTAAGAGGGCTTTATTAAGGAATTACTTATGCCTGGGAGTGTGCTAAAAATTATGGGGAAATCAAAAGTAGCACAAGACATGGTTAATATCCTAAACTGTCTACTTGAGTAGACAAGAGTAAGACCTATGAAAAAAATTAAATACTGAAACACTAGTGCAGAGTTTAAACAGTTCATAAAAGCCTATTTCATGTTTTGATTCTGAATGTTTTCCTCACCTACATAAAGCAGAACAATTGTGCTTCCACCAACAAATTAAAGCCACTTGGGTTCGTGACAGATGTTTGTGTTTGGAGTTAAATATAGTAAAGTAGAAAAAAGTACTAATTTTGGGGAAGCCGGGATGGCTCAGTGGGTTGAGCACTCACTCTGCAGCCCTGGGGGCCAAGGATTGAGTCCTGGCCCTGGCCTGTGTGGACCTGTGTGCTGAACTGGGGTGTGCTTCCCATGTGGGAGGCCCCCAGCCTGGTTCCTGCCCTGTGTGGCCCCCGCCCACCTGTATGAAACAAAACTATGTCAAAAACTGATGATGGACAACTATGGAGACTGTTCTAGGCCCTCCCACTTCTCTCTGTCTCTATGTCACTCTGTCTCTGTCAAAAACAATAAAATAAGTCTTACAAAAGAAAATTACTAATTCTATAAAATCAGGCAAGAGAAAAATCGCAAAGTTGGAAAGATGACAGGGAAAATGCTGAACTGGTTGGGACCAGGTTCTATGGACAAAATGACCCATAGGTCTGTTTCAGGTTCGAAATCTAGGCCATCATTCAGGATTTAATCCACCCTCTCTGGGATTTTTGAGGCTTTTTGGCCTTTGTTAATGGGAGTTTTGCCTGGGAAAGGACAGAGAAATAGGGCTTAGGATGATTGGGATGTAAAGTCATGATCATAAATCCAGGAATGAATGGGGAAGCTGGGATGGCTCAGTGGGTTAGGCACTCACTTTGCAGCCCTGGGGACCGAGGATCGAATCCCGGCCCTGGCCCGTGCAGAACCATATGTTGAACTGGGAGCTCCCCCAGTTCAGTTCTCTCTCTGTCTCTGTATCTCTCTCTCTCTCTCTCTCTCTCTCTCTCTCTCTCTCTGTCTCTCTCTCTGTGTCAAAAAAAAAAACCAATTAAAAATAAATAAATTAAAAAAAAAATCCAGGAATGTGCAGAAGAAAAGATGGATAACGCCTTGCATCTTCCTTGTGAGGAGGTCTTGCCAGTTTTGGCCCTGACCATAGCCCTGTGAGGAGTCTTATTGCTGAGGTTCATGAACCATTCCAGCAACCCAAGTTTTATTTATTTATTTATTTTTTTTCTTTCAATGGTACTAATGGTGCCAACTTAGACATTACACAATTTCTCCTATGGCTTTGTGGATCATTTAGGTCTCTGTTTATTGTGATGGAAATCCCAAAACATACTGGCTTAAGCAGAAAAAGGGACTTTTTGGCTCTTATAACCTACAGAGCCAGAGTAGGGTTGATTGCTCAAGCAGTTTCACCAGAACTCAGTTTCTTATCTCCCACCTCAGCTCTGCTTCTTCTCCTTGTTGGCTTTCTTATTATATAGACTCTTTACTCATGAATGCAAAATGGATGAGCAGGTTCAGATTTGACATTTTTTCACATTCAAAGGAAGGAGCCAACATTGATTTCCATTAAATTATCTTGTGTCTCATTGGCTTCTGTGGGGTTCCATACCCATTTTTTAATTAATTCCTATAGGTCAGGGGAATGTAACAAGCTGGTTGGCTTAAGACTGAGTCACATGTTTCATTCCTTTCGTTGGATTCCCACTCAAAGCTTATCTGATATCTGAAATGGAATAAATCCAAATATTAGGTAACAACAATCATAACTGAGTTTATATATTATTGTGACTAAAAGTTCCATTCTGATCAATAATTAATAGTAATTTTTAGGCAACAATTTCTTCTTTGCATGGTTATCTAAAAAAGTTGAAGAGATGCTGAGCACTCAACAACAAGAGCCACAAATGTATGCTGTAGTTTGGTGTCCAAATATTTTTTGCCTCAAAATATTCTCAGAAAGTATATAGAATATACTTACTGATTGAAGCAGCATTCACAGTCAACATGGGTTTAAGGCATGTAGACATGTGATTGGAATGTTTGAATACTTCTATATTTTGTGAACAAAGATCAGTTTTGAAGCCAGAATTGGGCATTGTTGGTAAAGCATTGACTAAACCCCTTCTCCTTCTGCATGAGAATTTGACCTTTAGTTAACTTTGTAGATCTGTTCCTCTGGAAACCTGAAACTCACATGTCAACAATATTGCCAGGCAACGTTGCTTAGGGTAAAATTGACTCTTGGTTAGTAGAAATAGCTACCTGGAAGTAGGGGAATTTCCCTGGTCTGGCCCTGACTCTGCTCTTCCAATAGGAGCTATTTGTCCATTCTGCCTATGAGCCTGACTCTGGGAGACCTTGTAGAGATCTGTCCATTAATTCTCTGACTGTATCTGAAGTGGGTGTGAGGGCTGGGCCCTTCTTGGTCTGGGTTGAGATAACTATAAATCCTAAGAGGAAGCCATAATTTGGGGCTTCTCTGAGTACAGTGACTCTTGTAACTGGGCATGTCTTTTGTGAAGACTCTGGAAGTTATGACTATGAAATTGTTTAAGGATATCGGCTTCTATGAGGAAAAATGCTTTCAGAGCTCAGTACTCTTGAACTTGCCTGATGTGTTCCCATTGTTCCTGAGCTGTCACCTAGGGGCCAGGTAGAATAGCTCCTGGACACGGTGTAGATTGCTACAGGGATTGCTGCAAGACTCTTACAGAAGAATAATGCCTAAGGCTGCCGTGTTGGCAAACTTTCTGAGCAGACCAGTGCCAAATGTTGGCTATGATAGTCTTGTGTATCTGAATGTTCAGTTGAGCTTAAGAGGGCCCACTGGTGGTATTGTATAATAGACACATATGTAAAATGCAGCTGGAAACAAGGCTGAGATTCCTAATCTCATGATATGACAGAGACTGGATAACTGTGCATTGCACCTTTTCTCTTTTCTTCTGGGCACAAAGTTAGACTTTATTTCCCAGCCTCATGCAGTATGTGTGGCCATTTGACCATATGCTAGCCTATGGAACGTGGGTGGAAGTAAAGAAGAATAACTTTGAATCTGGCTCATAAAAACCTTCCCTGTATCATCTCTAATTGCTTAATGAATGCCAAGGACTCTAAGTCTCCAGAGCAAGCTTGTCCAGCCCACAGCCTGCAGGCCATGCACAGCCCAGGACGGCTTTGAATGCAGCTCAACACATATTTGTAAACTTTCTAAAAACAATATGAGAGGATTTTTTTGTTTTTGTTTTTTTAGTTCATCAGCTATTGTTATTGTTAGTGTGTGGCCCAAGACAATTCTTCTTCCAGTGCGACCCAGGGAAGCTAAAAGATTGGATCTCTTGTTCTAGAAGAAGGTGAAACCTCAAGATAGTCTGAGCCCCCAGATGACCTTACAGAAGGTTCACACATGCAACCAGGAACATTCATTTAGACTTCAAGTAAACAAGAATATACAATTGTATTTAACCAGGATAATTTGGACGCTTACTTGTGAAATCAGCTAGTATTTTCCCAGCAGTTGTTAACTAACAGCTAACATTCCTCTGATCTAGAAATGTTCACATGGTATGCTAAGGGATGCAGGCCTGTCACATTTCCAGGAATGGCTTTCAGAATTTTTAGACTCCTAAAATACAAACACAAGATGTATGTATCGGGGAAGCCAGGATGGCTCAGAGCATTAAGCACTTGCTTTGCAGCCCTGGGGACCGAGGATTGAGTCCCAGTCCCAGCCTGTGTGGACCCATGTGCTGAACTGGGGTGTGCTTCCCATGCGGGAGGCCCCAAGCCCAGTTCCTGCCCTTTGCGGCCCTTGCCCACCTGTGTGGGACAAAACCATGTCAAAAACTGTGGAGACTACTCTGGACCCTCCCCCTTCTCCCTGTCTCTCTCTGTCTCCATCTCTGTCTCTGCCAAAAAAGAAAAACAACAATAAAATAAATCTTAAAAAAAAAATGTGTCTCATGAGCTGATGCTTTGGAAATAAAACTCATTTGATTCTGAAATGGTAAGGATTTTGAACACAACTCCTAATTGTAAGTGGGAAATAATGGCCGGGAGGAAACATTTGTATAAATGTTGCTCTGTCTTTAATCACATCACCACATTTCTGTCTTGCCAGTTCAGGATAGCAGAGAAAGATTGGATAGCAGACTGGGTTGTACCGAATATGAGAGAAGTTTCACTTTTTCTTCTTCTACAGACTCCAGGCTAAATCAGGAGCTCAGGGGATTCCTAACCCATTGTTGTTTACAGTCATGTTTCCCATAATATGGATGGAATATTAAATGGAACATTAGTTCATGAAAATAAGGGTTCTATGGTTAAATAAATTAGGAAAGTTTTGTATAGTATGTTTCCTCCATGGGAGAGTCTTAATGCGTATCAACAGATTAGTTTCTGAGAAAATCTGTAATAAGGAAACCTGTTTTAACATTTTCAGTTTATAACATAATATTACATAATATTATACATTTATTATATATTATATGTTAATTTCTATTTTTTTATATTTTATTAAATAGTTTTATAATTTATCTACAAATAGGTAATTTATCTATAATAAACTATCCCCAAATGTCAGTGGCTTAATATAGTAAATGTTTATTTCTCATTCATTGCAGTCCCATGTGGGTCAGTGGGTAGTTGGGAGAGGAGAGCTGTGCCTCATGTGGTCATTCAGGAACTCAGGCTCCATCCAAAGTGGGGGGTATTATTTTCCAGGGCTTCAGAGTACTCCACTAGATTTTCTGCATCCAGGGAGTAGGGGAGGGAAGTATGGATAAGGCACATACTCCTAACCACCTTTGGAGGTGTTGCTATCCACTTCCACTCACATTCCATTGGTGAGAAACAGTCCTAAGGTCCACCTAGTAATAAGAGCACTGGGAACATGCCTAGGAGGAAGAGGAGAACATAGACATTGGTGAGCAATCTCGGTAGCAGTCACAAGTTTTTCTGCTGACTCCTAAACATTTTTTTGCTCCCCTTTCCCTTACAACATATATATTCACATCTCAAGGGAGCAACCCAAAGTCCTATCTAATATCCACATTAAGCTGGAAATTCAGGATTTTTTGGTGATAAAGAGTTGTGATCATCAAAGGCAAAATGGGAGATACGTGGTAGTCTCTGACCCACAGAAATTCTGAAATCCTTCTCCAGAGATATTGCAGGTTTAGTTCTAGACTACTGCAATAAAGTCAGCATCACAGTAAAGTGAGATGTAACCTTTCTGCTGGTGGAGGGTATTGCCTTTAATTTGTAAAAAAAATGCAACATCCATGAAGCACAATAAAATGAAACGCAATAAAATGAGGTATACCTGTAGTCACTCAGGTCTGAAGCTCTCTTCCTCAGTTCACTGATCTGGTTGTGATTCTGCTTTCCAGGAGAAAATAATTTGTTCATTGTTGTTCATGGCCCTGGTTCTGTGCTCTGAGAGGATCCCAGATCGTTTACCTTCTCTGACGTTATCTGGATTAGTGGAGGAGTAAGCCCCCCTTGTTACCTGTGTAGACTTTGCAACCTGTTTCCTAACCATCTTATTTCACAGTCCAAAATCTGTCTGGAACTACAGGTGGAAGCTAAAGAGCCTTTACTGATTGGGCTATTATTAAAAATATTAACAAGGTTTGAGATTTCTATGATGCTACATTTTTTCCCAAATGATTTTGTCTACACCATTGTATGCAGTCCTCAAAACAACACCATCAGGTGGGGATGTGGTGATAGTGAGGAAGGGCACTGGGAAGTCCACCGTGAATTACCACAGACCTATCACAAGTCAAGAAAGTGCTTCATGACTTGTTTCTGCTTTATGAGTCTCATTCTGTGGGCTAATTATTCAGGCAGTTCAGGTTGTTAAAGGTCTGCCCAGGTCTCAGATTTGATGAATTATCCAGCTCTTCCCTCCAAATGACTTGCTTTTGGCGAAAGAGGTTGACGAGATTCTTCTTATTCTGAGAAGCCAAACTCAAGTCTGGAACACCTGATCCCACCCTGTTCTCTCTTCTTTATATTATAGAATCATGGGATTTCAGCTCTGAAAAGATGGATAATATTATTCTAGAATCATGACTTTCATTCCATCTTCTCCAGAGGCTGAATGGTTCTTCAGAGGTGCCTTCAGGGGTCTGCTCAGAGCAGATGAGATAAAGGGAAGGGGTTGATAAGGGTTCATTAGTATTCCCCCCAACCCCCCTGTCCAGGGCAGCCCAGATTTAGTCTCTATCTTTAGAAGAAAGGGTTTTACTACTAACAAAAAACCCACAAAAATCATGGTTAATAGCTAAATCCATCATCTCTGCAGATGAAAAACCTGAGGCTCAGAGAGGTTAATTAATTGGCTTGATGTCACACAGATGCTCACTAGAGGAACTGGCATTAACACTTGAGTTTTCTGAATCCTGGATAAATGTTCTTTGCACTGGAGTGGCTGTCTGTTACTTCCCTTGGGGTGGCATGTGGTCAAAGATAAAGGGTGAGAGTCAGGATCTGCCCGTGAATGAGAGCATGGATGAATTGGTCAGGCAGCTTCACCTCTTGCTCTTGGTCTCCCAGTTCCTCATTAGGTGAAACCAGCTCAATCCTGGCTTCCCATCTAGGGCAGAGTTGCTCTGTGCATGGCTGATGGTGCACCCTGCTAGGATCTTGGCACCTCTCACACATTTTATCAGCCCCTATTTGACAGAGGCACACTGCCTGAATTCCTTTTGCCATTCCACCCCCCTACTCCCCATGTAGTGGCTAGCAGTGCCATTTAAAATCTCAAGTAGAAGGGAATAACATAATTGTCTTTGGGCTTTTAGATTGTTTTTCTTGCCCAAATGTGAAGGTAGAGTGGAATGGAGGTCAGCTTGATTCTGTCTCTGTCCATGTTCTAAGGGTATTAAATATGCAAGGGATGACTGCTCTGTCCATGTCTCCTTCCCCCCAGTTCTCAACACATAATATTTGTTTTTGCTCAGGACTGCAAAAGAGTGATTGCTTTACATTTGCTTTTCTTTTATCAACTGGAGTAATACCTCACTGTGTCTTGTTTAAATGTGGCTTTTCACAGAGTTTCAGCTTTTGGGGGAGAGGAGCATGAGTAATTTCCTTCTGTGTGTCTCATTGCCCTGAAAAGAGAAAGACAGAGCCCCAATGTTTGGAATGTCAATGATTTACAAAGTCTTTAGTGGTCTGACACTTGTTCCAACTACCAGATTTGGCCCCAGAAAAGACTTGCATTGGTCTCTAAGAGGGTAGGGTTTTGAAGACCAAGGAAAGATGGTATGGTATGCCCCCTTGGATTCTAAACCTCCTTCTGTGTGCCTACCTGATGCTCAAAGTGAGTGCTGGGTCTACTCTGTAGAGAAGGTTCTGTGGATTAGTGTCTATCAGAGTAATTGATCAGGGTAAACTTTGTTGGTAGGAGTTTGTTCATGTTTTGAAAATTAAGGCCTATTAACTGGACAATTAAAGTCACTTCCTTAGCTGTTTATATTCCATTTTTAATTCTTTTTCTGTTCCCTGCTTTGTTTTTTGACCAATGAGAAAAAATTCTTTTTAATAACTTCTGAAAAGGTATTATAATGCTGTCCAGAGAAAAAAAAGTGATCAAATTGCCTAATAGAGAAACATTGTCCATTTGAGTTTTTATTGCTCAACACTAAATCTATATCCCCACCCATTTCTAAATCTAATAATAAAGTAGGAGGTACTTTTTATTTTTTCTAAAGCATCTTCAGGGAAAATCCCTTTTAATCCTATGGATTTTAGTCCAATGAGGGATCCTCTTCCTTTGGTCTAAATTTTGCATATCGTCTGTTTCTTACAGGGCTTCCGTATTGTCTCAGGCTCCACTGGAAATGCAGCAAGGATTCCGGGCACATCCCAGTTGCCATAGCAACAGCAGTCTTTCCCATAATGAGCTGCATCATCTGAACTGATGTCACAGCATCATGCAGCAGGTCAAACAAGGCATCTCCTAGTATTGCATCCTACAGATGTGCTGTAAACATCAAAAGAGGACGGTGGGAGCAGGAGATGGTGAGTGTTAAATGTCTGAACATTAATAGCATGCCTGTTTTGTTGGTTAGCCTGTGTCTGCTAAGGCGGAGATGGGGGGATGCTGTCTGCTTAAAATGGACTAGGAGAAGAAGGGCTGTTTTACCTAAATTTGTTTTTCAGGCTTCTGGGTTAAGACAAAGGCCTGTAAGAGTCATAAAGGAATTAAAATACACAAAATTATTCTTCCTTCATCTCTGCATGTTGTTTTTAGTGTTCTAATGGTATTTTCATAAACCTAAGATAATTTTCTGTTGCAAAACCCCATATAGGCTCCAAAATGGGTAGTTCAGAGATTTTCAATATTGTGAAGATATACATTTCTTTTTTATGGGGCAGATCTCCTTGGTTTGTCTCTTTGCTCTTGTGATTTATGAAATATTTAGGGATTTGCAGTATGAAATTTAGTATTTACCCTGGTTGGGTTTCAGTTTCTTCATGGCAAGCAATGACTGCTGAATAAGCATTTGACATAGCCCTGATGTGAAAAGGGATCTCTTACATGTTCAAGACGGAATTTATTAAAAACATGAGGACTCAAACCAAATAAAATTACTTGAGCCTTTGCTTCATATGGTAGTCCTTCCATGCATATCCTTCATAGTTAGTTGGAGGGCTGCCACAATATTTTTCTGTCTCTAGCTAGCCTCTAAAATAAGCTGGAGTTGTTTGTAGGCTGATTTGAACAAGTCTCCTCTCTGCGGCAGTTGTAATGAAGGGTAACCCTGAGGAGAGCCTTGGCAAGTAGCGGTGGTATTGCTATCTCTATGTTTAACTTTAGCCAGAATCTGGTAAGATGAATAAATAGCAGGGTCTTCAGTGATCATGGTGAATACAGATCTCTGGGCTCAGTTATAACCTCAGCTCAATTCTGAAACTTCAGATAAATATGTTTCATGTCCATTTCAACTCCTAGCTCTGTCTCTGGGCATCTTCATTACATATATTTAAATACTTATATTTTTTTCCTGAAAACTGTGGTCTGACAGTATTGGGTAAGGAGCAGTGTGTGGCCTTTTGTTTTGGGAAATGAAATGGATTTCCCTGGTGCAGCTGATTGCTACTAAGGGAGAGAAAGGAGGAAGCACATGTCAGTTCAACGATCAATATGTCCACTTGGAATCAGGGAGTGGCCTTTTGGCTCAGTGTTGCTGAATTGATAGTTTTTATTTGAAAGGTCTTAACAGGAAAGAATAACAGCTCTGAGTTCTTCTTTTAGGCTGTTTGATGGGCCTGAAAGAGATGTAACATAGGAAACAGGAAGGGCAATACCTCTAGCCAGCTTGGAGTGATTTTTAAATTTTTTCAGTCAAGCATATTGGTCTCATTAGTCACTAACTGGAATGAAAGACCTTGGGTTTTAATTAGTTTGTTTATACACATCACACACATGCTACTTTTGGTCCTTTAAGCTGATGTGGTTGACATGCAGCTGTACGGGCTGGGAGAGGTCAGTTCAGCCTGGCTTTATTGCTAGCACTTAGGAGCACGAATTGTTCCATGCCTGCCTTTTTGTCATACAATGTGAGCAGAAAGCTCTGCTGGGACTGCTGGGTATGAACGCAGCTAAGTCAGAAGCTCTAAGGTGACAGGGAGGAGTGCTAGATGTTGATGGGGGAAGGGACAGTATCAAGTGGCAGGATTATGAATCTGGAGAAAATCACTCAGTGCCCATTAGAATACTCTTTAAAGTATTACTTCCAAAGAAAAGCAGTGAAGAAAGACTTGTTTTGTAATATGAATTGCTAAGAGTAAAAATAACCAAAGGCAGAGTTTTAATGAGTTTTTTTTATTTGCTTAATTTTTGTTTCTTTTGTCTAGCAGTACTCTCCCAGCTGCATCATCATGGGTGATTTGTACAATTACTGGAAATCTCAAAGCCATATTCCTTAAGGGCAGTGTTAGAAAAAAGTAGAGTCGTGCTGGGAGAGTAGGGAAGGTGCTGGTGGGTGTGGGCTGATGCAGTTGTCCAGAGGAGTATCTTCCCAGTTCAGATGAGCCTGCAATCAGTCCCTCTCCTGCCCCTGCAAATGTTCAAAATGCAGCTTCAGTTCCTAAAGTTTGTTTTTTGTGTTCTTTTTGCTCCAGGAGAACAAAGCCCTAGTAATGGGCACTGTCATGCGGGTGCTCAATTTCTTTGCAGAGGGCCACAGCCCGTGCGGCTCTCTGATTAGCTGCATGTCTTAATTATTGGCTAAGACTATTTCAGTTGCCTTAGTTTTAATCTATCCCCAAGGGGAGTTTGGGGGAAGGGAAAGATTAATCTGTGGCTGCATTTAGTGGTGTTTCACTGAAACTTCCTAGAATTTAAAGAGTTTTGTTTCACAGTGTTAAGTGAAAGATCATCAAGACCACATTTACTATATTGACAAGTTTATTTAGATTATGGAAGCCTCTCAAGAAGCTCACCTCCACCATAGTTATGGTTTTCGTTACTGAATTACAAAGTTACGAAGAAATTCTTTCTTTGTGGTTAACTAGGCTATGGTGGAGGTGATAAAAAAAAATCATGACAACTAAAGCTATCTTTTATTCAATTCTTATTATTTATTGTCACTGGTCTAAGCATTTTATGTGTCTTATTTAGCTCTTATAATGTCATTATGAAGTGAAGAGTAACAATCTTACTTTATAAGAACAGATGATATTATTAATATTTTTCAGAAACCAAGTCTTAGCCAGGTTAACAGATTTTTCTAAGGTCACATAGGTTAAAAATGATGGGGCCAGGACTTCAAGCCAATGTGATTTGACTGTGACACCCTCATGCTTGCGCATAGTCATCTCAGTTTTATAACATTTTAACTATGTATACCATACGTCAGTCATCTTTAGTTTATCACACTCATCCCACCCCTTCTTACTCTAATTGGATAATCAGATTTGACAAGTAGAATGAAATTCCACTTATAACACTAAGATCAGTTTTACTACAGGAACGAGCATGAGTCTTAGTTAGATCCTGCTCTGGTCCTAGAGATTTAAGTAATACAGAATTGATGCTCAATTGTTGGCACTATCCTTGTTGGATCCCTGTAAGGACAATGCTACACAAATAAGCATTGGCATGTTGGAGTTCCACTAAAAGCAGATCTTGCCTGTCAGTAATGATTCAAGATTTTTGTACCTGCCTTATCAGCTGTTCATGGGTAGTGCCCTGCTAACTTTAAGACAGTTGCATTCCCTGGCAACACCAGGCAATAATAGAAGAGAAAACTTCTCTCATGGCCAGGAAGGTATACTCTGAGTTCATCTCTTGGGTCAAAAAGATAAAAGAGAATTATTTCGCAGTGTACCAATGGCTGAATCCGAACACTGCCTATCTCTGACAAAGTACAAGAATGACAGTCTTGTGCAACATCTTGGAAGCCTTGTATTTGAAGAGAGTTGATACCATCATCACTGCATCATCTTGCCCATCCCCAGCTATCCACACCCAGTGTCATTATTGGGCTCTAAGGGCTGTTCTTTGTTTCACTGTGGGGCTAATGCACACACTGACAGCACATTGATATTGATTCTGGTGTGGGAAATACTTAGAAATGTTATTCCATAGAGCTCATTAGCCTTTTCTAGGTTCTGGGAAGAAGTTAACCTTTGTCCTAGCCTGCTTTGAGCAGGGCCAAGATCATGTCTGCATTAGCTACAGGAATGAGAGACTGATCAGAAAACAACAGAGTTAATAAGTGTAGTAATTATGGGAGTTCAGTTTTAATTAGGGAATAAAAAAGCCAGTGGAATTTAGGGAAGTTGATGGTCCTACTATATGTGTTTCTGGTTTCCTTCTACAGAGGGTGCCAAAAAATGTATGCATATATTAAGAAAGGAAAAAAAAAACTGTATTAAAATTGTAATACTCAATATACACTGATAACAAAAGATGAGTACAAATCATGTTTGATTTCTGCAATTACAAGAGGTGCTCAAAGTGGTTACCATCAGTGTCCAGACACTTCTGATTATGAACTACTGCTTGAAAATGTTGACCAAAGTGTCCACTTGTAAATACCACTACACATGCCATTTCAATTTACCATGCATCTCAAACTTACTATGAATGCATGCAATTGTGAGGCGTGTTGGAGGTTCTGTTGCATACTCATGCCTCCACTGTTGCACTTCCACAACATGTAGAATTTCAAATATCACTTCAAAATGGTTTTGCGCTCTTCAATTGACAACCATGTTACCGCCATTTTTCTTGACTGTCTTGCCTGTGCGTTGTGCCGCTAGCATTCATTTGATTACTACCATCTTTTGAGTGAACATAATTCAATTCAACTTTTAAAAGTAATGCATAGACAATAACATCTCTTAAAATGTATATATATATTTTTTGGCACCCATGGTATTTCCAATCCTAGAATCAGTGCACGATAACTTGTTTGAGCCTATGGATTCAATTCAACAAGTACTTATTGAGTATTTACTATGTGCTCCACAATGTCAGGGAACAAAGCAGTGACTAAGATAGATGCAGATCTTTTCTCCCATAACAGTCTAAAGTGGGGATGTGGATGGGGAGGGACAAAAAACAAATAGGTAAATTTGAGGTGGAATAATTTATTCTCTGATAGTATAATACTATTTCTATTTACTTCTATTCCATGTGCTAACAGTTAAACCCAGTATCTCTGCACATATGCATAGGTGCAGATGCATATGTGGTGTGCATATAGAGGTAAAATCACTGCATTGAATACTAGCTTTTTTTT
>PVKE010032876.1:0-18201 GCA_004027555.1 Craseonycteris thonglongyai
ACTGGAATCTAAATCTTTAACCTGAAATATATGTTTGGCTTGACAGAGAGCCAAACCTGTAATTCCCTTGTTTCTATTGTTACATTTCACCATAATATATTTGCATGTTATGCATCTTCCTACAACTTCTTTCTCTTTCTCCCTTCCCCCCCATACACAAATTCACACTATCCTGTACCCTATCAAAAGATAAGAAATTATTCCACCTGTTTTTTAAAACTTCTTTTAATACGTGTTGCTGATGATTGAGACCTGAGGGAAAACGTGGTTCAAGCTAGGTCTGCTATCTTACTTAAACTGGATCTTTAAGATAAAATTGTTTGAAATATAATATCTTGTTCCTTGAGCACTTTTTCCTTGGGATCAAGTAGGAGCTTTAGACTTAATATTGATACCATCAGAGCTATACAGGCTCATTTATTTTGAATATGGTATTGCAATAGGACTTTATATTGCCAGAAGAAAATAGTTTTGTGAATTATACAGGAGATAGATTATACATGAGCTGCTCTTCTTGCTGCTCATTCATTATTCCAATCTCCTCTTCTCTTGTGTTATTAATACTTCCAAAGCAACCTCACTGGGGTGTCTAGAGAACCATCTCAATACCATGCTCTCTCATCAGCAACTGAATGGACTCACTTGCTGACCTGTCATGTAACTGGTAACAAGAGTAGTGACTCATTTTTGTGTGTGTGCATGTTTCTTAGCCACTCATTTCATCTTCCTCTTGTAAACCTTGCTACCTCCATTGCATACTGCCTTTCTGCCCTTTTTTTTTTTTCTTCTGTTCTCCCTTGCTTCCACTAAGAAGAAGAACTTTTTCCCTCTGCCTGACAGGCTTGCTGCCCCTGTCCCAGGTCCATGTCATATCACAGCATTGTGACCTAATATTAGTAAGTCCTCCAGACAGGGGAGAGAAGCTTTGGGAAGAATGGGCATAGCTGCTGACTAGGTCGTAATGGAGACTGTCTATTCCATCACATCCTAAAGGTATTCTGTTGGGTGTTTTTGAATTGTAAATCATAGCATTAAATACGGTCTGTAGATCCAGCAGAGCAAGATTGAAAAAGATGGTCACATGGCCCTGCCCTTATCTGAGAAGCCACCTCTTAATAAGTTCCAGATGGTCAGAAAGAAACTTTATGCGTTCCTCCTCTCTGGGAAAACTTCTTTCCTTAGCCCTTTCTGCGCAGTGGGTGTTGATGCTTTGCAGGCAACCTTGAATACTGTTGTGCCTGAGGTCAGGTTCTTGGCTTATCCCTGGAGACAGTTTCCTGAGTCAGAAAGCTGGGGGGTCTCCTGGGTGGGTAAAGAAAAAATTTGTGAAAGAGGAGTCAGCAGGTGAAATCAGTACCCTCCTTATAACTGGGAAGGCAGAGATAATGCCTATTTTGGCTTCCTATCCAGAAGTATTTTTTTTTTTTTAATATATTTTTATTTATTTAGACAGAGGAGAGAGAGAGAGAGAGAGAGATACAGAGAGAACTGAACTAGGGGAGCTCCCAGTTCAGCATATGGTTCCGCATGGGCCGGGATTCGATCCTCGGTCACCCGTGCTGCAAAGTGAGCGCCTAACCCACTGAGCCATCCCGGCTTCCCCATATCCAGAAGTATTTTAAGGCAGATAAAAGTTGCCTTCTAAAAACTTCAGTTTTGAGCTCTTTGTGCTTGAATCCACTCCTACTTTATCTTTGAGGAAGTTAATTGAGGTGTACTGTAAAAGGAGTTAACTAACCATAATCACTTCTAACAACAAAAAAATTTTTTTCAAACTAGTTTCCTTAGTTATGAAACCAGTTTTCCTATATACCGTACGAAGGAGTCTCTCTGAATTACCTAGAACTGTGCTGTTCAGCACAGTAGCCACTAGCTAGTACAGTAGCTGCTAGCTTTTGGGGATTTCAAATGTGACTAGTCAGAATGTGTTCCAAGTGTAAAATACACACCAGATTTCAAAAGCTGAGTACAAAAAGAAAAATAAAATATCCTAATTTCTAATATTGATTACATATTGACATGATAGTATTTTGGATATATCCAGTTAACCAAAGTATATTATCAAAATTAATTTCAAGTCTTTTTCACTTTTCATATAAAATGCGGTTATTAGAAAATTTAAAATTACATATGTGGCTCACATATTTCTATTGAGCAGTGCTGCTGATAGTGCTTCAAACAAATATTAATAACCAAGAAGAGAATTATAATATAAATTCACATTTGATTCAGTTTGTAGGACCAGAAGATAATTAGTCCTAAATATATTAGACTATGCTTTAAGCAACAAGTCTTTCTAAAAATTACAGTAAAAATGGGATTTCTAAAATGTAAATTATTTCCTGAATTAAATAGTTAATAGTGTATTCTGAGTAATCTTTTATTGATAGTGCCTTTAGCCAAGCATTGCTCTGTAGTTTTGCTTTTCTGTACATATCTTCTCAGTTGAATAGTTAATGATTTGTAAACAAACAAGTTGGACAAGTAGTTAAATGTACATGGACCACGCACAGCCCAGGTAAGACAATAGGAACAATCACACTATTACATCTCTTCTCAAAATTATGGAATTTCTTAAAAGGCATTTCTTACAGTCTTTAACTTTTGAGTAGTGTAGCCATTTGTAAGAGGTCTCAGTTTATAGGCACAGAGGGTCTAAAACTAAATCAGATTGCCAGATATCAAACTGTATCAAGGATAAAAAAGTGAGTAAGTCATGATGTGCACCCTTAGGAAGAGAGCAAGAAAATCAGTGATAAAAAGACAGTGTATAAATGTATGCGCAAGGGTAAGTTAATGAGAGTTTAGAGGAGGTGGACTCAGGTCTTTGAAAACTAAACTAAACAGTTGAAAACTAAATATAGGCTTAATGTCTCACTAACAAACACTTGTTTCTTAGGCTATGAAGGATAGTAAAAACTTCTTGACAAAGAGCTTTTTTAACCTTTTTCTCTAATCCACCTTTTATGCATGCCCGTGTTTGATTCTACTTTAAGCAGATGCATTAAGTTGTATAATCACTCATCCATTTTTAAAAAGATAAATATGTTTAATGAAAGAAATGTATGTATTTAGTTAGAAAAGGGAGGAATCCTTAAGCAATGAGTCTTGGGAACCCCAGGTGTTCTCCACTTGGAGAACTGCTGCTCTATAGCAAGTACCGTAAAATAGTTACTATCTACTGTACAATAAAACTACAACTTAGTATTATATTAGTTTGTATCTGTCTGAAGCATTTGAATATACTTACGTACTCTAATTCTTATCTGAAAACTTATTTCCCTAATAATAAGGTAAGATGTAGTAAGCAGGATCCTGATTCTTCTTCTCATCACAGTATCAGTAAGTACGTTAAATTGCACAGGCATTAGTCTTTATTTAAGGTCCTGTTATACGTCCAAGTGAAGATAACTTTGCTACAAGTGGTATAAAACCACAATGTGTGCCTTGTCGTGGTTTAGGATAGTATATGTTACAGAGGTCCTTTTTCTTTTTAGTCTGTTTCTGCTTTGTTTTAAGAGTAAATTTGCCAGTTTTAAAAAACAGTCCTCAAAAGAAACTGCAAAAATTACTTTACACACAAACCATGCAAGACACATTACATTTGGTGGTATGGGTTGTCCTTGAAAAGTTCAGCACCTTGTACACAGAAAGCACATGTGTGTACAAAACAAAAATCCTATCTTAAGGATTTCCTCGGGGAAGCCGGGATGGCTCAGTGGGTTAAGCGCTCACTTTGCAGCACCGGGGACCGAAGATCGAATCCCTGTCCTGGCCCGTGCGGACCCATGTGCTGAACTGGGGAGTTCCCCCAGTTCAGCTCTCTCTCTGTCTCTGTATCTCTCTCTATCTCTATCTCTCTCTCTCTCTCTCTCTCTCTCTCTCTGTCAAAACAATAAAAATACATAAATAAATAAATGAGGATTTACTCAGAAAAATACACTGACATGGATGATGACATGGATGCATATGTATAAGGAAGATACAAGATACTGAATGGCTGGGAGTCACCAGCACATAAAAGAATAGTATTATATAATTTAGTAATTCTTAAAATTTTGTTCTCAGCATTCTTTTTCATTCTTAAAAATTATTGAGGATCGATCCCACAGGAGCTTTTGTTTGGGTAGGCTACATATACCTATACTTATCAATATTTTCATATTTAAAATTAAAATTGAGAAATTTAAGAAATATTTATACTATTTCATTAAAAGTAATAAACCTATTACTTGTTAACATAATTAACATCTTTATAAAATAATTATTTTCCAATAGAAAAAATATTTATTGAGAAGAACAGCATTGATTTTATTTTATTTTTTTAAAAGATTTATTATAGGGAAGCAGTGTGGCTCAGCAGGTTAAGCACTCACTTTGCAGCCCGGGGGACCGAGGATCGAATCCCAGCCCCAGCCTGGGCCCCAGCCTGTGCAGACCCATAGGCTGAACTGGGGTGTGCTTTCCACAAGGGAGACCCTTAGTTCGGTTCTTGCCCCCAAGTTCGACCCCTGGCTTGAGGGGGCGTGCCTCCCATGCTGGAGGCCCCCAGCCCGGTTCCTGCCCTGCGCAGCCCCCACCCACCTGTGTGGAACCGAAATGAAACCGTGTCAAAGAAAACTGATGATGTACAACTATGGAAACTGCTCTGGGCCCTCCCCCTTCTCTGTCTCTCTGCCTGTGTCTCTCTCAAAAACAATAAAGTAAATCTTTAAAAAAAGGAACAAATGCAAATAATGTGTTCATACTTATCATGATTTTTTTTTTAACTTTATAGGCTCCCAGAGAATATCTCAGGGACCCTCCAAGGTCTAGAGACCATATTTTGAGATCCTCTGCTGTTAATATAATTGAATGAGATCACCCAGGGTGTGTAGAGTAAGAAAATAATCCACATGGAACACTGAGGAAAAAGAAACCCAGAGGGAGATAAGAGGTATCACAGCCATTTAAATTTTTTTTTTTTTTTTTTTTTTTTTAAGATTCATTTTATTGATTTTTGACAGAGAGAAACAGAGACAGAGAGAACAGGGAGGGCCCAGAGCAGTCTCCATAGTTGACATTAGTTTTCCATATAGTTTTACTCCACAGGTGGGCTCAGGGCTGTGCAGGGCAGGAACTGGGCCGGGAGCCTCCCACATAGGTCCCGGCAAGAACTGAACTGGGGGCACACCCCAGTTCAGCACATGGGTCCACATGGGCCAGGGCTGGGATTCGATCCTCAGTCCCCAGGGCTTCAAAGCAAGCGCTTAACCCGCTGAGCCATCCCAGCTTTCCCAGCCATTTAAATTTGATAATAGTTAGCATTTACTAAGTAGTTTGTCTCTGGCACTGTTCTAAGTGCTAAACACAGTGACTTTATGAAGTAGGAAGATACTGTGGTTATCCTCATTTTACACATAAGAAAACTGAAGCACAGAGAAGGTTAAGTACCTTGTCCAAGGTGACTCAACTAGCAGTGTATGCCAAGCAGTCTAGTCCTAACTGCCAGAAAGATAGAGGGAGAAAGCTAGGAAGAGTATGGCAGTAAGGAAGCTAAGAAAAGAGTGTTTCAAGAGGGAGGGCCTGGCCAATAATATAAATTGGTACTAACTGGTCAGGTAAGATACAGGACTGAAAAGCATCTACCGGTATTTGATTTCACAATGAGATCATTGACAATTTTGGTAAGAGCAGCTACAAGGGAGTATAGGGACAGAAGCCAGATAAGAGCAGGAGGAGGGTTGAGGAATGAGTGGGAGTTAGAAGAGAAGACAAAACGGGGAGAATTTCTTCAAGAACATTAGTTGTGAGGTGGGAAAGAACCAGAGGATGTGGAAAGGGAGAGCCATTTTAAGATAGGGAAAACTTGAGCATTTTTAAGGTCTGATGAGAAGAAACAAGTAGATAATGAGGCTGAAGATAATAGAAAAGAAAAAGGAATAAATAGAATGAAATTTCTGTTCTAGAAGGGAATGGATCTAAAACAAGGGCTATTAGTTTTAGAAAGGGTGGTTCTGATGAGAAAGTTGAAGGCATTTCCCTTCTCAGCCTGGAGAGTCTTGGCTATTTCCACTTCCTTCCTTCCTCCTCTCATCTTTCAGTGCTCTCTTTGCTGTCTTTCAGAGTCTCCATTTTACTTATAGGAATTTCTTTGGTGACGTTTTAGCACAGATCTCCAAATTGCCAAATCCAGTGCATACTGAATTCCTTCCCTTACTTGATCTCTGCCTCATTTGAGAGGAGTCCACCTCTTGCCTTCCTGTCCCCTAAATCCACCCTTTATGTTGGTTGTTTTCCTAGGATTCTGACCTCAGTTCTCTTTCTAGTTTATATTCCTTTCCTATACGGTCACGTCCACCCCCACAAGTTTAACTACCACCCATATTCTCATTCTCTCCCTCTTTTTCTTTCTTAGATTTTAGTGTGTTTGTGTGTGTGTATGTGTGTGTGTCTTACTCAAGCCCTTTTTCCAAGTTTGTTTGCCTACTAGACAGTTCCATTTCAGTGACCCATGAGTACTTCAAATTCAGTATACACACAACTTACCTATCACTACCATTTGCTTTTCTTACTCTCTACTTGGTTGAATCACCATAATCAACTTAGTTTCCCTAAGCCAGAAACATGAAAGTCATGCTTGACTCTTCCTTTTTTTTTTTTTTTTTTTTGCCTCTTAAACATCTATTCAGTCATCAAGTCCTATCAATTTTATTTTCTCAGCATCTCTTGAATCTAGCCTTTCTATTTCTGTAGCCTTAGTTTAGTGCTTTATCACTTACAGCATGGATTTTTTTTGACAACAGCCTTTTGGTGATGAGAATTCTTTATTATACAGAACAATTCATCTCCACCCACTACCTAAAGCCTTTTAATGATTCTCCATCAACTAACAGATGAACTTCAAGCTTAGTATAACATACAAGGCACCTGTGATCTGCTCCATAACTACCTGTATATATATTTTTTCTCCTGTTACTGTCGCCACCTCAACCCCCAATTTATATGTAGTACAGTTCTCTAAATACACTTTGTTTCTTATCTCTTTGTTTTTAGTATTATACATGCTCTTCTCTCTGCCGGAATATCCTTTTTTACTTTCTCCTTCTCTTTCCACCCTACAGAAGCCACTCAAATTTTTAATAATTCAGTTGTAAAAGGAAAGGACTTTCTGAATCTGTTTTCTGTGGGACTCTGCATTTGCCTCATAGGGGTACACATGTCTCAGGAGGATTTTCAAATGCTGCTTGTGTACCTAAGGATTAAATTCTCTAAACAGACTTTATTTGGCCCTAAGAATATTTATTTAAACATCTCAGCCGTTGCACATGTGCTTGCATGGGTGTGTGTGTGTGTGTGTGTGTGGGTGTGTGTGTGTGTGTGTTGGGGCATATTCAGGTTAGGTAATTTAGTTAATCAGTGCTCTTCACCTAATACTCCAGCCTCGCAAGTCTGTATAAGGCCTTTCTCTTTTTATTGTATTTTTCTCTTCATCCTGTTCCTTATTTCAATCTCTTTGATGGTTATTTTTCTTTTTATATATCAATTTGACACTTTATATTTTTCCAGAAATTGATCTCAGCCAGCACTTCCCCACCCACTCACATTGCTGCACATCAGAAAGTAATATGTATACATTGCACAGTGGTGTATATAAGACCAAAGGCTACAGGTTAAGGGTTTCTGGTTACCACAAGCCCCATGGACCGACCCCACCCTGAGAACTAAGAGGTCTATCTCAGCATAAGTATAGCCTGTCTATGTTACTTGCCATGACACACCAGTTGAAAAGCTTGATCTAGATTTTCTCATATATTTGTGTGTAGCTCATATCCATCAATGATGTTGCAATGAATCACATAGATAGCATCGTTAGTATAGCTCTTGTCTTTAGTATGAAAAAGCAAAGCAGTAATTTCATCTTAATTAACCCAGGCTTAGGTCAGCTGCTGCCATGTATCTTAAGGGCAGGAAAAGGGCAGAATGAAATGACCTCTGTCTACAAAGCAGGACAGATACGTTACAATCAGGTTGGATCATTAGACTCATGTTCCTGGAGTGACAGAAGGAAAGGATTACCTTACCATTGTAAACCTCTAAATGCCTACTTAATCAGATCTGCAGGCAAAGGGAAGTCTGATCTTAAAATTATTTTAAAACTCTGGCAACAAGGGATGCCAGGATGGTTCAGTGGGTTAAGTGCTTGCCTGGCAGCCCTGGGGTCTACGCCCACCAGTGTGGAATGACTATGGAAAACTGAAGATGTACAGCTATGGAGACTGCTCTGGGCCCTCCCCCTTCTCTCTGTCTCTGTCTCTCTCTCTGTCAAAAACAATAAAAATAAAACTTAAAAAATTCTTGGGCAACAAATTGATATTGGAGAGGATAGAAAATCTAAGATAAAACGTTTGATTTCTCAGTGTCATCCAGCACAGCAGTTTGCAAAACTATGATGTCATGTATCCTTCACATTCTTAAAAATTATCAGGGACCCCAGAGACCTTTTGCTTAAGTGAATAATGTCTATCAATATGTACTGTTAGAAATTAAAATGGAAAAAATTTAATATATTCATTAATTTCTTTACAAATAACAATAAATTTATTATTTTGGTAATAGAACCAAAGTTCTCTTATGAAAAAGAGCTATTCTCCCCCCCAAAAAAAGTGAAGACTAGCAATATTTTACATTTTGAAAGTCTCTTTAAGTATCTGGCAGCTGTATTCTCATGTCAGCTTCTGCATTCAGTCTGTTGCATTGTCATATAACCTGTGGAAGATTCCACTGTACACTCATGAGAGAGCAAGGGAGAAAAGAATTATGAAGTTATAGAATTAGTATGAGAATAGTTTTAACCTTGCAGACCTCCTGAAAGGGTCTCTGAGACCCCTGGGAGTCACCAGAGCACTCTTTGAGAAGTGCTAATGTAGCAGAAAAGATGAATTCTATGCTCTTTGTCTGGAGTTTGACCAACCTAGATATCTATTTTATAAGTTATACTAAAGGTAAATGATGTAGGTTCAATACATGATTAAGTCTGAACTTTCTGAAAGCTCTCATTTAAAGTAATTTTACGTTCTTCATTAAAATTATTTATTAAATGCATAAATAAATCTGTGTGTTTTAATTTTTTATCACAGAAAAATTCTCTTGCAACTGTAAGTCATTTTTGGTTTTAGACTTTGTACTATAGCACAAAATAGATACCCAATAAATAATTGTCAAATAAGTACATTTTCTTATGGTCTACACAGCTGTAACTGACTGGATGCCAGTAGCTGTATATCTTTCATTGAATTCTGTGAACTAATGAGGGCAGGATGTGAGCTAATGACAACTGTAGGAATATTAAGTCTGCTCTATGGTCCAGATAATAAAAAAATTATCTTAGGGGTGCCGGGATAGCTCAGTGGTTAAGCACTTGTCTTGCAATCGCGAGGTTTGGGATTCAGTTCCTGGCCCCAGCCCATGCAAACCCATATGCTGAACTGCGGAGCAACACGTAACCTCTGGGATGCCTTGGAAGCAGTGGTGGTTCTTGCCTTCCATGTGAGAGGCCCCCAGTTGGGTTCCTACCCCATGTGGTCCCACTTCCACCTGTGTGGAATGAAACCATGTCACAACTAATGATGTACAACTATGGAAACTGCTCTGGGCCCTCCCCCCTTCTCTCCCTCTCTCTCTCTAACTCTCTCACCCTCGCTCAAACAATAAAATAAATCTTAAAAATAAATTATCTTGGGAAAAGCTGGGATGACTCAGTGGCTTAAGCGCTCACTTTGCAGCCCCGACCCAGGTGGACCCATATGCTGAACTGAGGTGTGCCCCCAGTTCAGTTCTTGCCAGGGCCTATGTGGGAGGCTCCCAGCCCAGCTCCTGCCCTGCGCAGCCCCGGGCCCACCTGTAGAGAAAATATGGAAAACTAATGCTGTCAACTGTTCTGGGCTCGCTCGCGCTCTCTCTCTCTCTCTCTGTCAAAAAACAATAAAAATAAATCTTAAAAAAAAAAAAAAATTTATCTTTGCTTCACCCAGGTGAGCAGGGTAGGTACAAACCTGTCCCTGTTGTACAAACAATGATTTCTTGTTCTTTTTACCTTCTGTCGGAGGTACCATCAGGAAGTACCCAGACTGAACTATCTGTTTCTAGTAAAATAATAAGAGTTGCCTTTTATTGAATGTTTACTAAGTGTTAGGTACTGGGCTAGGCATTCATCTTATGTCATTTTATCTTTAAAATGAACTTTCACAAAGTCTCTTAGCTGATACAGTCTTAACTCCAGGGATTTTAATCACCTGACTGCTTCTGGATTGAGGAAAAGATGTGAATCGGGGGTAAGAGTAGGAATTGGAAAGGTTGTTTTGGGGGTTTGGATCTATCTTTTCATAAAATTAGTGTAGATGAGAGGAATCTGAGGAGACAGAGATGATTCATTGCTTTTATCTCTGATATGACACCAACTCAGCAGCAAAGAATGACTGCCTTAATTACTCTTCTGGATGCTGATCAATCCTGGGTCCAAACTGAGCTCTAATAGAGAAAGTATGGGATTTGCTAGACCTGTCACTTGTCAGTTACTGAACATAGAACCTTGGTAACTACAAAAGCAGTATCCTCTGTGTATTCTCTGTGTTCACAATAAGTGTAAACATGAGTGGGGTTTTAAAATATTTATACACAGAACAACACACCAGGATATTTAAGTTAAAGTATCTACTAGCATTGGCCTTTGAGTGAAACTTTTGTACCACCTGTATAAAAGAGAGAAGAAACTGGGTTACAGATATGGCTAACTTTCCCCATTGCTCAGGAATTTTGGTGATAGGGTAAAAGAAGTTTTCATAGAGGAAGATAATAAAGTTTCTTATTCTCAGTCCCTCCCTTACAGATAAATAAATTCTGGATTCAAATCCAACCAGGAAAATAGGTCAAGAGCACTCCATCTTATACTTCCCAGTCATAATTTCATCGTGGGACTCCCTAAGGTGCTGAGAGAGCTAAAACTGGTTTTCACTTATCCTCAAAGTGACTATATAGAGGTTTTCCAAGAGCTGATTGGTTTCACAAAAATCTGTGGTTGTGGAGAAGTGAGAGATCTTTCTTAAAGAACCAAGGAATAGTTTCTCAATTTTCAAAGCTCTAAAAGTTAGAAATTAATTGCAACTAATGATAACAGTGTATAATCTTAGATATAGGAAAAAAAAGATCTTAGAAATCATCTCATACAACCCCTTCTTTCAGAATCTAAATTTAAAATTTTAGATCTAAAATTTAGATGATGAAACCAAGACCCAAGATTTAAGTGACTTGGCCAAGTTTATATGACTTGTTATTAGTGGTGGATCTGGGACTAGAATTTACCTTCTCACTCTTTCTAGTTTCCTGATTTCTTTCTTCAGGGCTACTGAAAGTTCTAAGAATTTCTATAATCTTTTTATTAGGCAGGAAGGTGACCATGACCCAGGATATTTGTATTGAGGAAGACCTCAGTCTGTTTTACTTTTCCCTGCAGTTATGATCAAGATGATCTTTTTTTTTTTTTTTTAAGATTTATTTTTATTGTTTTTGACAGAGAGAGAGAGAGAGATACAGAGACAGAAAGAAGGGGGAGGGCCCAGAACAGTCTCCATAGTTGTACATCATTGGTTTTTCCACATAGTTTCATTCCACAGGTGGGCACGGGGCTACACCGGGCAGGCACTGGGCCGGGTCCTCACCCTGGTAAGAACCAAACTGGGGGCACTCCCCAGTTCAGCATATGGGCTTGCATGGGCTGGGACTGGGATTCAATCCCCGGACCTCACATTTGCAAGGCAAGCACTCAACCTATTGAGCTATCCTGGTATCCCCCCACCTCAGTATTTCTTAAACAGGTAATTTCTCAAGTGAGTCAATGTCAGAATCATTGATGAAATCAAAAAGCCCTAGCTCCCAGCCAAGAGTTTCCCTTTTTTCCTGCCATTAATTCCCTAATCAGGATCTTTCCTTTATGCTTAGCAAACGAGGTTTAGAATTGACTTTTGGGTTTTCTTCATTACAGGTTTATTGCCAAACCCTGTGCACTCCATGTTGGCATCCAGGACAGTGATTCTTATCAGGCCCAACCCAATGCCATCCTTGAAAAGGTGTTCATATCTATTACCAAGGTAAGTGAGCAAAGAAACAGAAGATTCATATGAGGAGGGGTTGCCCCATAGGGCAGAGAGGATAAAGAACAAGTATCTCTAAGGATAAGGATAGAATGGGATGATCTTTCATATATAGGTACTCCATATAGCTGTAAGGAGAACTTTATCCCCTCAGGGAAATACCTGGGCCTAAGTCAAGTTTACATACATTTACGCTTTAGGCCTAGCAACTACCACCACCCCTTTCCCTGCCTCCCCCCAGACATACATCATATCTTAATTTTGTTTTTCCTGCTCCAGCTTTTGCATTACCTAGTGGCATAATTAGAATGGGGATGGTACAGATAGCCTTTGCAGTTTGGGTTTTTAATATATTCTTTTTGGCTTGGGCTGGAGGGAGAAGACCAAACAAGGATGTGTATAGGTGAATGATAAGGTCCTTTATGTGTGAAATAGGACTTCTTACTAAAAATGACTTTTTGGATGAAACCTGGACCTGGAAAAATAAACATCACTTAAGCTACTGTAGTCATCATCT
Source organism: Craseonycteris thonglongyai (assembly GCA_004027555.1). Lineage (NCBI taxonomy): Eukaryota > Metazoa > Chordata > Mammalia > Chiroptera > Craseonycteridae > Craseonycteris > Craseonycteris thonglongyai. Next base: position 12,646 of record PVKE010032876.1, read on the forward strand.
CTTTGACACTCAGTCGAAGGGATTTAATGAGAGGTTTGAAAAAAAAAAAGGGTTTGTTCTGACTCTAGTCATACATCTACAGTATCCCGATGAGAAAAGGCTGGAGGGCCTGTCAAAGCAACTAGACTGGGATGTCCGAAAAATCCAATGCTGGTTTCGCCATCGGAGGAATCAGGACAAGCCCCCAACGCTCACTAAATTCTGTGAAAGCATGTACGTGTGCGGAGGGAGGTGGGGATGAGGAGAAAGAAGGGTAGGGTATAACTGGACTGAGGTTTTCTTTTTGGAAATCACTTCTGCTTTTAGGACAACAGTTGATAGATGTGGAGGGATAACTTGATTTATTATAGGCAGGAAAGAAGTGAACTGGAAGACTGGTAACCCTTAGTTTCTTGGACATGCTTGCCTCTAAGCTAGATGTTGTTCTATTTTGCTCTCCTTTCCCAAATAGATTGGGAATGGATTCCTATAACTGCACTTATGAAGGTAGATGTGCACACCCTTGCACACCTTGATGGTGATAGTACCAGCTTGCTCTAAATTGATATGTTGGTGAGAAGCATCCCTTTCCTGAACATGCTATACTTCAATTCACTGGGTTTTTACTAATTACCTTCTGGACAGAGAGCACTGTATTTAACATTGTCATGCAAAAATAAATATATATATATTAGGCACTATCATTAGGGAGTCTAATATAAAAGAAAAGTTGATTAAAGCCAGTATACACTTATGGAAATCTGTTTTAAACAGAGGCTGGAAGATGTGTCTATCTTTTCGGCTTTTGAGATAACAGTCTGGCGACTTATGACTTACACATTCTTTTTCACCAGACACTATCTTATCCCAAAATCTGCTATCTTGACTGTCTTAGCCTCAAAGATTTTCTTTTGAGTGAATAGTCATCTAACCTCTACTCTTTGCCCACCCAGGTGGAGATTCACTTTTTATTTATGTATATTCTGCTACGGAATTAGATTTCTCTGGTCGGTGAGTCTGAACTTCCTCTGTCTTCTAATGGGTTATAATCTTGCCTATATCTCTAGAGATAAGAGTTAAATACCTTCAGATTTTTATCCTCCCTACAACACCACCACCACCTTTTTCTCTTTGTAATGCCTATAGCTCTGGTTTATATGCTAAAATAGATTGTCTTCTGTGTGGGGCCTGGCTCTACTTCTCTCTAAATAATGCTGATAATCAGTGTTGATTAAATTAGCATAGTGTGCACAGTGGTTTACTAAGCACTTGACAAAAATCTTGTTCTTCCAAGAAGACAGTTACAGAACTGGAATTAGTAACCCTTTAAAGTGGGTAAAACAGGTATTATTCCTGCTTTTCAGTTAATTGTCAGAGTCAAAGAATTTCAGACTTTTTGATTCCTGATTCCATGTTTTTTCTCACTATACCACACTATTTTTCTCTACATGATATAATTGAGGCTTCAAAATACATGAAGCAAAAAGAGGCAGAACTGAAGGAAGGGATAGACAAATATACAACTGTAGTTGGAGATTTTAATATTCTGTCAGTAATTGACTGAATCAATAGATAAAAACAACATCACTAAGGATATGGAAAATTTAAACACCACAACCAATTTGACCTAATTGACATTTATAGAATACTGCACCAATAGCTGAAGAATATATATAATTTTTAAGTGCCTATGGAATATCAACTATGATAGAACATATGCTAGGCCATAAAATAAATCTCAGTAAATTTTAAAATATTGAAATCTTACAGAATGTGTTCTCTGACCATAATGGAATTAAGTTAGAAATCAATAATAAGATAGCTAGAAAATATTTGGAAGTTAAACAATTCTTCTAAATAGTCCATGGATCAAAGAAGAAATGAGAAGGGAAATTTAAAAACATTTTGAATTGAATGATGCTAAAAATACAGCATACCAAAATTCATGGGATGCAGCCTAACGCATTTAGAGGGAAACTTATAACTTTAAATGTTTATATTAACAAAATAAAAGCTTTAGGAATTAATGATCTAAGTTCCCACTTTAAGATCTGGAAAAACAAGAACAAAATAAGCTCAAAGTAGGTTAAAGGAAAGAAAATTTTAAAATAAGCAAAAATTAATGAAATAGGGATTAGATGAACAATGGAGAAAACTAATAAAGCCAAAAATCAGTTACTTGAATGGTTTAATTAAAATTGATAAACCCCTAGAAAAAAGGAGAAAACAAATGATCAATATCAGGGAGAAAAAGGGATTATCACTACAGATCCTATAGACATTATAAGGATAAGAAGACAATATTATGAGCAATTCAATAGTAATAAATTCAGCAACTTAGATGAAATGGACAAATTACTTAGATGAAATGTGCATAGTTGAAATTCTATTAGAAATTACTACTTTTTGACTTTTGAATCTTTGGCATGCAGATCTCTTAGTTTGGTAAACAAATGGAATCATTGTCTTCCTGCCTCCGGTATCTCCTATATTCCAGGTGGTGATGTTTCCAAAAACTATCCTAGAACTCTCCCTGTTACTTACCTCAAAGCATGAATTTTCTATTTGTAATAGCTCTTTCTTGTTATCTAGCCATTTACTGACCCTTTAAGGATCCCTAAATTCGGTCAAGAGGAATTCCTTTTTCTTTCTCATCTCCCTTTTGTCCCTAGCATAGAGAGAATGGGGTTATATAGGCGAGCCAGAGGACTCCTGAAGACTGACATGGATTATCTGTTTTCTCCTAGTCACCTTGGTTTTGGGACACCCGACAGTGCTGGCATAGCTATCCATATCAGGTAGGATCTGAGCCCTTTCCAGACAGGGGACTTCTGTGTGTGTGTAAGGTACGGTGGGGGTGAGTGCAGTCCCAGAGCAGATGGCACATTTCCTTTTTGAAGGATAAGGGGCTGAGTCTCTTTGAGTCATATAATCAGAGTATCTCTTTCTGGAGCCCCCATAACTGTAAAATCCAGTGATCTTTTTGTTCTAGTTCCCCATTCACCCTAATTAAGCTGTCAAGAAAAACAGCTTCCTGGCACTTAATGAGATGCTTTCTGGTTCAGGTGTCCCTTTGGAATCAAGGGTGACTTGGACTCCCCTTAAGAGCATTTTATTTATTTATTTATTTATTTTTTTTTTTTTGAACTGAACTAGGGGCCTCACCGCATTCGGGAAGCACTCCCCAGTTTAGCATGTGGGTCCGCCTGGGCCAGAGCCGGGATTCGATCCTCTGTCCTCGGGGCTTCAAAGTGTAACCCACTGAGCCATCCCAGCTTTCCCAAGAGCATTTTAATTCTAATATATACTAGAAAAATGTCAGGGGACTGCTAACATGGTGTAAAAAGGGAAGTCCTGAATATATTTAATCCCCTAAAACGCATTAATTGCCCAGAATTTTAGATAACACTGATTTGATTATGCTATAGTAGGTGTTAACCTTATCTGGTCTCTAAACAATGAAAGCTGAAGGTAGGTATGTGAAAAGGCAGAGGGAAGAGGTTTAAATCTCTACACCAACCCAAAGTCTGTTAGCTATTGCAAATCTTAGGAAATAATGGGGAGGAAAGATATCTAATAATTTTGGGTATTGTCCTCCAAGGCAGAGGAAGTTGTAGAGATGGAATGAATCTTTGACTAGCTGGTATTCTAACTACTTCTTCTCTCTTCCAGCCTCTCACAAGTGGGCTTTATTATTATTATATCATGGAATTGGCCTTCTATTGGTCTCTTATGTTTTCTCAGTTTACAGACATTAAAAGAAAGGTAAGGACATCAGCTCTCTCAGTTCCCTAACTTATTGCATCCTACTTCCTAGTAGCTACAATTACTACCACTGGGACACAGAAGAGGGAGGAAGTATAATAGGTTTGATGGGACTATTAACTATTTGTAATGTTTTCAGAAATGAGTCTTTTAAAGATTTATTTTTACTGTTTTTGACAGAGAGACAGAGAGAAGGGGGAGGGCCCAGAACAGTCTCCATAGTTGCACATCATTGGTTTTTCCACATAGTTTCATTCCACAGGTGGGCACGGGGCTGCACAGGGCAGAAACTGGGCTGGGGTCTCACCCCGGTGAGAACTGAACTGTGGGCACTCCCCAGTTCAGCATATGGGTCCGCACAGGCTGGAGCCAGGATTCGATCCTCGGTCCCCGGGGCTGCAAAGTGAGTGCTTAACCCACTGAGCCATCCCGGCTTCCCCAGAAATGAGTCTTGACTAATGATGAACTATCATATTTTTCTGTGTATAAGATGCCCCCATGTATAAGAAGACCCCCTACTTTTCTAACCAAACAGTAAGAAATCTACAACCCCCAATTTTTGGTCTAACAATTTTGGACAAAAGTATCATCTTATACACAGAAAAATACAGTATATTTGAGGTGTTTGGGGAAACCAGGATGAAAACAGTTAACCAGCTAAGAAGCATACCTTTTTCCTTATTTTTATCCAAGGGTCTTACTCATGTAAAGCTTAGTAAACTAGTCAGAACTTAGGGCTAGCAAGGCTGATCCCACAAAAAGGCCTGATTTCAGAAAAGCTAGATCTAACTTTTGTTTGGCATTAAGGACTTGTTCTCTCTCTGTTCTCCCTTCTTCGCAACCCCACTTATTCAAAAGAATTTCAGTTGAAAGGGGTTTTAGATTATTTCATTTACTTTTTTTTTTTTTTAAAGGTTTATTTTTATTGTTTTTGACAGAGAGAGAGAGAGACAGAGAGAAGGGGGAGGGCCCAGAACAGTCTCCATAGTTGCACATCATTTTTCCACATAGTGTCATTCCACAGGCGGGCGCGGGGCTGCACAGGGCAGGAACTGGGCCAGAGTCTCACCCCGGTGAGAACCAAACTGGGGGCACTCCCCAGTTTAGTATGTGGGTCCTCCCAGGCTTGGGGCCGGGATTTGATCCTTGGTCCCCAGGGCTTCAAAGCGAGCGTTTCACTTGCTGAGCCATCCCAGCTTTCCTCTTTTCTTGCTTTTGTTTAGAAACAAAGATTCAGAGAAGTGAGTTCACTTACCCACACAGTGACAAAGTTGGAAACGACTTAAGTTTTTTATAAGTAGACAGAAAGGGCAGAATCTTTACCTCAAATGGGTAGCTACATGACATAATATAGTTCCAGCAGCTCTAACCCTAATCTGTTACTAACTTGTGATTATCTCTGGTGAGGAAAACCAAGGTTAGCATATATGGGAATGAACAAACTAACCTGGGTTGTTATTTGTTAGTTGTATAACCTAGAAACTTGATATTCAGTTTAGGTGCCTTTCACTCTCCTATGATCAGGAGATACAGGTTCCCTTATTAAAATTTTATTTTAATACATGACACGTATATAAAGAGGTTTATGATATACCATATTTTCCGGCGTATAAGACGACCCGGCGTATAAGACAACCCCCTAATTTTACAGTTAAAACATAGGTTTAGGCCTATATTCGCTGTATAAGACTACCCCCCACTTCCGAGGCTGTAGTCTTATACAGCGAATATAGGCCTAAACCTATGTTTTAACTGTAAAATTAGGGGGTCGTCTTATATGCCCGGTCGTCTTATACGCCGGGAAATACGGTA